>PVJX010015555.1:31257-42365 GCA_004027295.1 Dolichotis patagonum | reverse complement strand
GAGTAGAATTCAGGTGACATCTGTTTCCCAAATTTCCAGCTTCCAGCGTAATAGCTTTCTCTCCATTGTGTCTCAAACCATTTCCTGAATCATTAAGCCAGTTTACTGGCTCTCACCTTTTCAAACATAGTTTTCTCCCCTATCTGTCACTCCCCACCACAGCAACTTCTGATTCATGTGTTTCCATCCAAAACGTGGGTTCCCAGCCTAAGAAATTTCCCACTGGCTTCTCAAACTGCTGAATGGTTGTCCTCTGAGTCTCTCTTTCCACTGCCAGGTGATGTACGAGTCAGGTAATTAAAGGAGGACAAATCAGACCTATCCCTGCTCCTGCCATCTCTGGGTTAGGAAGAGAACCCAGCAGCTACAATTATTTGACAAGGACTTTGTAATCTGGTTAACATTTTTTAAGCCTGGAATATGTTGTGAATGGAGAAGTTAGATTTGCCTATATGGCATTTGCATGTTTTTGGTTTAATGGCCCTGGATTTAGGATCAGAATTTTTCCCTAAAATTGTGGGAGTGAATTTCAGATAACTTAGTTGCTCAATCCCAGTGGGTCTAGAGTTCAGGGAGCAATTGAAACTACATGCATTGGCCATCACCTTGTTTCCACTGTGCGCTTTGACTCATTGACCATGGTGTCATTGCAAGCAGAGGTCATGCCTTAGCGCTATAAGCAATAAACTGAAGACTTAATACCTAAGTTATAAGTTATAAACAATACTTTTTTCTACCATTGTCAGACCAACAACTTTGGCAGAAAGTTTCATGATGGGTGAGGAGAAGTGGTCTCCGAGTCTTGCCTGGAAAGATGTCTCTTTCTGGATGATTCCTGAGGATCATGGGCCTTATAGATTCACCAGGTTGAGCGTGCACTCCCCACCCACACTCCTGCAGCTGGCCTTCATAGCCTGCTGAGGGACAAGGACTTGGCACTGCAGCTCTGCGGGACTTGCCAGAGGGGCTCCTCCCACCAGTATTCATGGAGGCCTTCACCAGGGCACTCACTGAGGTCCTGAAGGCCATGATGATGTTCTGGTCCTTTCCATGCCTCCCTCTGGGGGCACTGATGAATTGGAGGAAATAAGACACATCAGATATTCACCTAGATATTGCCCAGATGCAGAAAAGGAAACTACAGATCTTACAAGCTGTGCTGGAGGGCCTTGATGTGCTGCTGGCCCAGAAGACTTGCCCCAGCTGAGTCTGGTATCCCCAGGTATCCTGAAGTGAGGGCCCTGGTCACTGAGTAAGGGACTGCAAGTGTCAGGGATTGGGGACTGGGAGGTAGAGCACCAGCTTCTGATTGTTGGGAACTACAAAAAAATCAGAGAAGCCATGGGCTTTGCTGAGTCTCCTGGGAGTGGACTGCCACATGGGGAACACTGCTGTGGAGGCAGCAGTGAAAGGAGCAGTAAGAACCTGCCTCATCCCACAGCCACTAATACTAGGGACTGGTCTGGATCCACTGGGGAAAGTAGAAGAAAAATGTAAGGCACACAGTGAGTAGAAAAGAAATCAACTGGTACCTAGAATGAGTAAAGCACAAAAGGAAACAGGGTCCCAGCCAAAACTCTTACTCCTTCCTGGTTCACCCACAGGAGGTTGAACTTGCAAGTGCTGGATATGCGGGACATGCACCACAACTTCTGGAGCGTCTGGGCTGGAAATGTGTTGGAAGTTGGCTCCTCAGAAGTCATGAGGACGAGAAAAACAGAGAAGGCTCCACCAAGGATAGCAAAAAAGCAGCCTCTCAATATGATTTTATTATTTATTTATTTATTTTTTTGGTACCGGGGATCGAACTCACGACCTTGCGCTTGCCAGGCAGACGCTTAAGCCACTGAGCTAAATCCCCGGCCCTCAAAGTGATTTTAGATCTGTGGCTCAGTGAGGTTCCCATGGATCCATCTGAATTCTACCTCCTCAAGTGGGTCCAGGAGAGAAAAAATCTGGTGCAGCTGGAATGTACAAGGCTGTGGATCACAACCCAGTGCTTTGAAAAGATCACGCAGCTCTTGGAAATGCTCAACCTTGATTCTGTGCAGGAGGTGGTGTGGGTCAGCTCTGGGAACTCTCCACCCTGGCTCTTTTCGCCCCTTACTTGGGCCTGATACAAAGTCTCCACACACTAATTCTCTCTCGCATCTCTGTGCCTGCCATCATTTCCCCAGAGAAGGGAGAGCAGATGGTCACCCAAATCATTTCTCAATTTGTGAAACTTCGCTATCTGCAGGAGGTCTATATGAACTCTGTCTCCTTTCTGGACGGCCACCTGGCCCAGGTGCTCAGTTAAGATATGAATCTCTCACTGCACAATCAGAAGAGCCTTTGTCTGTTCTAAAAAGATTAGTGGACATGCTCAGTGTGCCACCCACAGGATATGTGACAGAGATCAAACACTACAGAATTAACACATTGCCTTTTTCACTCCTCAGTCCTATAGCAGGGTGTCACATCGCCACTACTCTGAATGGCCAGACTGTAAAGGGCCACCATGGTAAGATGGCAGTGAGGATCAGTACAGTGAGGGCAGGTGTGTGATTTCTTCCTTGGGAAACTCATCTACATTAAAGTGAAGAGAAGTAGAAAAGACAAAAGGCATTGAAGGAAGACAAGGGTGCACACCTCACATTCGCTGTGTGAGCCACTTACTCAGGAAATGTGTGAGAGACAGGGAGCCTGTCACAGTGTCTCCCACTGGGAAAGGCTGCTGTTGAATCCTGCAGGACCTACACAGCCTCAGCTGCCTGTAATCCCATTTTTTCCTGTGCTTTCCTCATCCCACACTTCAGCTGCTATCTCTTGTACTCCTTTTCTGCCTTTTCTCCTTCCCTGTTCTGACCTGGATCCATCCCAGCCCCTTCTCTAGGTGCCTCTGGGAAGTGACAGGAACACTTGCTCCTTACACTGCTGCCTACCCGTTAGCTGTCTCTCCATCCAGCAGCCAGTTCCCAGGAGGCTGAGCAACACTCAGGGCTCTTCTGATCCTCCCGGAAGTTGTCATCAGAAGCTTCTGTTCCAGGGTGGGGTGAGGACCAGAAGGCAACAACATGTGCCTGAAGCTGCTGGCAAAAAGCCATGAGTTGAGGACTGCAACAAGGTCACACCCTCTGCTGACAGCCATTTAGGCAGCCCCAGTGGATGTGTGATTTGTTCTTGCCTGTCTCCTGCTGGCTTCACCAGGAAGGAGCTATGGTTTTCTCCTTGGGAGAGAGGAAAGGGGACTATAGAGATGGGACACTCACACTTGGCTGGTAACACAAGTGATTTGAAATTTCCTTGGCCTAAATGGGGTGGCTCAAGTGACATTTAGACCACCTCGTACTTGCTCTCACCACCCATCATCTTCACCAATTGCCAAATCTAACTGATTGGTCTCTCTGTAGGTGCCTAACACCCCCTTGGAGATCCTCTCATTAAGTCACTGCAAGCTTTCAAACTCTGACTGAAACCAACTGCCTCTGTGTGTGCACACCAGGCAGCTAAAATGCTTGTATCTGAGTGATATCAGAAGGACTGCTTTTAGTCCCGAGCCCCTCCAGTTTCTCCTGGCGGATGCTGCAGCCATTCTGACCACCTTGCATTTGGAAAACTGTGGCATCACTGATGCCCAGCTCCATGCCTTTCTGCCTGCCTTGGATCATTGCTCCCGGCTCACTTCCTTCAACCACATGAGGAACTCCATGTCTGTAGCCACCCTGAAACACCGCATGCGCCACACTGCCAGGCTAAGCAACCTGAGGCTTGAGGTGTACTCTGCTCCTAGAGAGGTTTATGTCCCCATGCATGGTGTCCACCTGCAGAGATGCTAGTAGGTTTGCTGAGCACTGAGAAGGATTGTGAAGCTGTTCAACCATCCCAGGAGGGTCTGGTTCAGTGTTGCCCATGGTGGTTTCCGTGACAAGTGGACATTCTATTACCTGCACCTCAGTCCATATGCTGTGTGTATCCCTATCTAGTTGGATCCTCATATCCTATGCTTCCTTCTGGGCACAAGAAACACAGAGCCCTGTTTTCAGTGTGAGAAAAGGACAGGTCAGTCATCAGGCAGCAACCTTTGACAATCATTGACTTGAACGTGGAAGTGACTTGTGAAGTTGGGTCATAGCATCAGAATAGGAATTTGAGTTTCTAGATGAAAATACATGCTTGAGATAGATGTGTGGATGAAAGTAAAGGAGTGAGGGCTGAGGGTTTAGCTCAGTGGCATAAGCGTCTGCCTGGCAAGCATGAGGTCATGAGTTTGATCCCCGGTAGCAAAAAAAAAAAAAAGAAGAAGAAGAAAGTAAAGGAATGATCAGAAATAAAGAGAATTGTATGTGAACCGTCTGGTTTTCTACATGATCATTTTACCTGATTTCTAGCTAAGAGCTCATGAGTCTAAGTAATTGGGAGGAAAAGGCCTTGAATTATCTGGTCAATGAGGTTTGACCTCAGGAACTCACAGCAGTAAATAGAAATATTCCATAGTGTTCATTCCCTCTCATTCTTTGGTTTTCTCTAGCCACATGTTACCTCAATGTTTCTTGATTTTTTTCTCCCAATCTATTAGTTTTAGTATTAGTATTATTGAGACAGGATCTTGCTATGCAGGCCAAGGTGGCCTCAGACTCCCAAAAACCCTTCTGCTTCAAGTGCTGGAATTACAAGTATGTGCCACCACACCCAGCTCCCACTTCACAGTATAGCCATGCCACTTGGAATCATCTTAGTGCCTTCCACTGAGTTGCAGCCACAGAAATTTCTGTTTCCATACAAAGTCCTTCTGAACATCTGGGCTTGGCTTGCCCTTGTGATTCTCTGCCCTAATGTTCTAGAGTGCCCTGACAACACATGTGGGCTTTTATGCTCAGCTATTTCCTCTTCATTTCTGTGCATCATTTTTGGATTCACCTAAGGTTAGCAAACTGAAATGCTTTTCACAGACCAACACACTAAGCAGAGTTTCTGTGAGCACTGCAGGACCTGTGATGAGGAACACACCTGCTGTGGGAGGCCACTGGTGAACCCAGGGTATAAGAAACAATGGGGAGATTCTGGGGAAAATGAGTCCACGTAAGCTGCTGTGACACCAAACCTTTTGGTGACAGTTTCCTGTGACACAAGGGCCATATCCAAGACCTGGGACAGCCTAAAAGTAATGAGAAAAACTCCTTCCCTGGGACCATTAGTGTAAACCTGACACCACCACAATCTTCAACACTGATCAGGAGTGGATCTAAGAGACTCAGTTTTTGGTCCTTGGCTGTGGAGACAAAGCACTTTATTGTCCAAGGAAAGGCTGCTCTCCTAGGGCTGCAGTGACACCACAATGTGTAAAAGTAAAATAAAACAAGAAGCAGAGGTGCAGCTTAGTGCCAAGGCTCATTACTTGACCGGCAGTACCAAGAAACACAGATAAAGCAAAATGCCACTAGATCTTTTTGGTTTATCTCAATTCCTGAACTGCTTTTTACTTTAACTGAAGTTTCCTCAACCTCATATTATTCTCTTTCAGACTGAAATCCCTCAGCACTGCCTACTGGTCAATCTTACCTGGGAAATGTCCCCTTTGGGAAGAACCCTGACAATAAAGGAGAAGGCCACAGGTCGCATCCACTAGGATGACTGGGTCTTGGGTTGCACCCATGTTTCCTCCTCCCCAATTTCCCCAAGGAGACAGGGGAATGTGTGACCCCCTCATCGGCCCTAAGGAACTGCGCTCTCAGCTCTGCAGCAGCTCTCACTTTGAGATTTCCCCTTCTCAAGCCAGTTCACTCAGCTGACCCCATTTGCCTCTGTTCTTTGGGGCTGCTTGTTTGTTTGTTTGTTTGTTTGTTAGAGGCAGAGTCTTGCTATGTAGTCCAGGCTGGACTTGAACTCCTTATGTATCCTACCTAGACTGACCCCAAACTTGGAATAATCCTCCTGCCTTAGTCTCCCAAGTGTTGGAGTACAGGAATGTGATATCATGCCCACCTTAACCCTTTGCTCTTAACATCATCCCCATCTCTTGTATTTATTTTTCATTTTCATTTGGTGTCTGGATAACTCATTACATTGCCAGGTTGGACCTGAGCTGTGGCTCTCCTGCCTCAGCCTTCCAGAGTGCTGTGATTGCAGTATATACCCCCATACTAGGCTATTATTTGTTCTTTGGCAGTATTGAGGATCAAGCCCAGAAATCTTCACATACTAGGCAGCAGTCTACCTCTAAGCTACACACCCAGCCCCAGTCCTCTGCTTTTAACAGCTTGTGCAGTTTTAAACATTTTTCATGCTCAATGTTTCTAATGAGGACTTAGTATTCCCACAGTACATACATACAATGCCGCTGAAGTATCCACATACACACAGTGTCCAATCTGAGGCTCTTCTCAATAGAAACCTAGTGGACGGGTATGTACAACAGTAGTGATTTAAAGGGGTGTCACTGTTCCACTTGTGTAAGTGTTCACAATCGTCTTTCCTACTCACTCATTTGCCCTTGCGTGGTGCTGTCCCCTCATCCTATAGAGTGTATTCCTTTTACTGCTTTAACTTGCCTAGATGCACTCCCCAGAGCTGGTTCCAGTTACTACGTTTAATACAACTTGGCTACTACCAAGATAGAAAGAATAGGCTTTCCTAAAGCTACATGTGATGGTGTATTCTGACATTTCCAGGACTTTCAAAGATCTCCATAAGTTAAAGCCAACCTGAACTACATAGCAAGACCTTCTCTCAGAATAAATAAGCAAATAGAACTGCATAATCTTTCATAGACAAGTGTAATGGTACATTCTTCTAATCTCAGTGAATTAGGAAGGTGAGGCACAAGTATTGCCAATTTAAGACTAGCCCGGCCAACTTAAAAAGACCCTATCTCAAAACAAAAAGAGAAACAAACCTGAAGATGAAGCTCAGTGCCCTAGGCAGAGTGTCCTGGGTCTGATCCACAGTACTGTGCAAACAAACAAACAAACAAACAGTCTTTCCTATAAATTTTTTTGAGACAGAGTCTTGTTACATGTCAAGCTGGTCTTGTACTCACTATGTACCTGGCCTTAAACTCACGGCAATTCAACTCCCTCAGCCTCCCAAGTGCTGGCATTATAGACATGTGCTGCCACATCCAGCTTTTCTGCAGGAAATTTTAATGCAGAGTACATTGAAATTAGCAGTTTACTAAGTCACCTTTGCTCATACACTGGCAACTTCTTTAACACCTTGGAAGACTAGTTGTTATAAACTAGGACACATTCATGCTTTCATTATGTACACAACAGAGACCTGTTGTCCCACAGCTCGGAATCAGCTGCACTAAGAATGGAGCCAGTCTTGTGCTCCTATCTGTGGCCCTGCTGGCTGCCAGTGCTCTTGGAGTACTGGCACTGCAGAGACCTAGGGACAGTGGTCCACCTCCATCATCATCAAAACACTTCCTGTTCCTGAGGAACAGGGGAGAGCAGGGACACAGTGCACAAATGCAACACAGTTTTCCATGTGGCCATCATCTTACCAGGATTCCTCAGAAAAGCAGAGCTCTGGCAGCCAGCAGGGCCACAGATAGGAAGGAGCACAAGACTGGCTCCATTCTTAGTGCAGCTGATTCCGAGCTGTGGAACAAGCCTGCCCCCTGCTGGCGAGTCATGTCAGGGGAGAGCAGTTTTTGTGAGCAGAGTTGTGTTTCAGGTGGTAATTTCTAAAATTGCCAGCAGGAAATGCTTTTCACGGTATTACTGCTGCCACTTACATAAGTATCAAAGATATAAATTACTTCATAAAATTATAGAAGAATCTGGGCATGGTGGCACTCACTTGTATTCCCAGTCCTCTCTGGTAGGCTAAGGAAGAGGATGGCAATTTCCAAGTTGGCCTGAAATACTTGACCAGATCCTGTCTCAAATTTAAAATTTAGTCACATACGTTAGTACATGCCTGCAATGCCAGCTCTTGGTAAACTGAGGCAGCAGTACTGCTGCAAGTTTGAGGCCAGGTTAGGCTGCATTACACATTTAAGGACAGCATGGGCTATACGGTGAGACCCTGTCCCAAAACAGTAAATAAATAAAATTTTTCAAAAGCTTTAAAAGAGTCCAGGACATAGCTCAGCAGGAACAGGTTGAGTTCAATCCCTGAAAATAAATAAACAATTATGTTACTGCATGACCCATGCTTCGCTTAAATTCTAAGTCTCTGGCACTAGCCTGCCAGAGTCCTGGTATTACACATCGGTATCTGCAAGCCAAGTGAACATTGCTCTTGTATTTCTAGAAGACATGAATTCTGTTTCATGAATAGTAAAAAATACCGTGAGTGGGTAATTTAATTTTCTCAAACACCTTTCATATATCAATAGAAATGACTTATGTGTTGTGGTTTTTTGGGGAGGGCATGATTTTTTTTACTGTTTTTTAATTTATTTTAAAATGAAAAAAGAATAAAAGTGACGATCCACAATTTCAAAACAAAATAATAGATTGACAATGTTTAATATATTGTGTATTGTTATCTTCAAAGCAGTCAGATTGCAAGATACAGGCATGAAAAGGTGATTAAACAATAAAATCACAAACCAATCTTTTTGATAAAAGATTAGTAATATAATTATCTATCATATATATATATATAGAGAGAGAGAGAGAGAGATCCACACAGAGATAGACAGAGAGACAGAGAGAAAGACAGAGACATAGTCTTTTCCCTTCTTTCTTTCCTCCTTTCCCCCACCCCAGTTGCTCTTTCCTTTGGAGCAGTTTCTTCTCCTTTCACTTTCACAATATCTATTGTACATTTTGTATATGTTTTACTCTTTTGGTTTTTTACACTAGGGACAAATATGATATATACACATGTGTTATTTCACTTACAAGTATGGTCTCAAGTTACATCTATTTACCAACAAAGGCTTCAAATTTATCCTTGTTTATATCTGAGTAGTACTCCATTGTATAAAAATACCACATCATCTTTATCCATTCCTCAGGTGATTGGCATTAGTGTTTTGTTGTAGTCAGGAGTTGCAAGGAGAACAATTACATACAGGACACAGAATTTATATTATTTTATGATAGTCTCTCTGAGTTAAATACAAGAAAGTGTCCACAACACTGAAGACCTAAAATATCCAGCTGAAGACCTGAACACAACAGAAATGTCCTGTCCAACTGAAAAGCTACAGCCAATGACAGTGCCTCTCGTGAGTCCAACTGGAGGCCTAGAGCCCACAACAGTGACTCATGCAAGTCTGTTTTATGGATCTGCACTGGGAAGACCCAAAAGTCAGCAGTAGAAGCTACAAAGTCTATGCCAGTGGGGTGAAGGGTCTGTGCTAGTAGTTTGAGGGTTCTATACTGGAGCCGAGAAGTGACACTCAAAATAAGAACCAGAGCTTCCCTAAAAAGTACCACAGCTATCTTCAGTGACACTGAGGTCCAAGCTTCTCTGACAATGAGAAAAGTCAAGTACATGTCAGGATGTCACAATGACAAGATTGTCACCATGACAATCCTGGAGATTAAGTGGCACACATCTTCCTCTCCAGAGCCAGGAAGCAATGTAAGGAGTGGAACTTCTCCAAAGGGAACCACAGCCACTCTTTTTTTTTTTTTTTTTGGTACTGGGGATTGAACTCATGACCTCACACTTGCCAGGCAGGCACTTAAGCCACTGAGCTAAATCCCCAGCCCTGCCACTCTCAATGACAAGGTCCTGAGTGCCTCTGATGATAATGACTAAATTCATATTGGAGAACCCAGCATGACAGGCTCTTCCAGGAAAACCAGCAGCTCCAAACAATGACACAATGCCTCGTTTTTCCTTCCCACCTCTCCTTTAATGCGGGCAACTTTCCTCAGGTGGGGTGTCTACACTCAGCACCATGCTGATTTAATTCAGTTGCTGTTAAATTGACCACCAGTTTTTAAACCATAACAGATTATTTCCAAACTTTAATTATTACAAACTGTGCTGCTATAAACATGGGTGCACATATATCATTGTGATATGATGTTTCAGTTCTGGGAAAATGCCCAGAAACAAATAGCTGTGCTCAATGGGACCTCTAGTCCTAGGATATGGAGGATCTCCATACTGATTTCCACAGTGGTTGTACCAGTCTACACTCCCACCAACAACAAAGGATTCCTTTTTCTCCACAGCCCCACCAGCATTTGTTATTGGTTGATTTCTTGACGGTAGTCATTATTTAGTGAGGTAGAATCTCAGTGTTGTTTTAATTTACATTTTTTGAATGACCTGTGATGTTGAACATTTTTTCATGTTTATTTGCCATTTGTATTTCTTCATCTGAGAAGTGCATCTTTATCTCAGAAGACCATTTTTGGTTTGGGCCTTTGAATTTGAGGGACCTGGGGTTTTTTTTTCAATTCTTTGTAGATAGAAGTCCTTTGTCTTAGGGACAGTTAGTTAAAATTTTTTCCCAATTCATGGGTTTTCTTTCCACTCTGTTGGTGATTTCTTTTGATGTGTAAAAGTTTTTCAATAAGATGAGATCCCAGTTCTTGATTCTTTGAAGTACTTCCCATGCAGTTTGAGTTTTGTTCATGAACTCCTGGCCTGCCCCTGTCTTCAAGATTTCTACCTTCTTGTCTTCTAGTAGTTTTAGTGTTTCTGTTCTAATGTTTAGATTTTGATGCATCTTGACTTTAGTTTAGTGCATGGTGGTAGACATGGGTCTAGTTTCAGTCTTGAGCACATGGAAAGCCAATTTTTCCAGCAACATTTATTGAAGAGGCTTTCTACCAGTGAACATGTTTAGCACCTTTGTCAAAGATGAGGTGGCAGAGTGTGTTTGTACTTGTGTCTGCATCTTCTAATCTGTTCCTCAGGTCTGTTTTGTTTTGCTTTTTTGTTGTTGTTGGGCTTTTTTTTTTTTTTTTTGGTCATTGTGAGACAGGGTCTGTCTGTGCAGTTCGGGCAGGCCTTGAGCTCACTTTGTAGCCCAGGCTGTTCTCAAACTCGCAACAATCCTCCTGCCTCCCAAGCGCTGAGATTACAGGCATGAGCCACCATGCCCGGCTCTCATGCCTGTTTTTTTGCCAGTGCCATTCTGATTTTATCACAATAACTTTGTAGTATAACTTGCAGTCTGGCATTGTGATGCCTCCTGTCTTGCCTTT
>PVJX010015555.1:0-31157 GCA_004027295.1 Dolichotis patagonum | reverse complement strand
ATTGTGATGCCTCCTGTCTTGCCTTTATTGCACAGGATGGCCTTTGCTATTTTAGGTCTCTTTAGTTTCCAGATGAATTTTAGAAATGTTTTCTTAGTTCATGAGGTATGCCAATGGCTTTTGATTTTTGAGTGTTTTGTTTTGTTTTAGCTAATGGTATTTTCTTTGGGGTTGCATTAAATCTGTATCACAGTTTTGAGGGTGTGACCATTTTCACAATATTGGTTCTTCCTATCACAAGAACAGTGATATTTTTCCATTTTCTGATACTTTCTACAATCTCCTTTTTCAGAACATTGTAATTTTCAATATATAGATCTTCTACATCCTTTGTTAGATTGATTTCCAAGTATTTCATTTTTTTGGATGCTCTTATAGGAGGTGTTGTTTCTCTAATTTGTCTCACAGTGAGTTTGTCCTGGAGAAAAGTCAGCGGTTAATTAACATAACTAGGTAAAATGGCTGAGTAGACATTAGACTGAAAATCTAAAGGCAGAGCTTAAATTGTGTACACAAGTCAATAAATGTATTCTGCCTTTGTTTTGTTTTGTTTTGTTTTGTCTGAGACAGGATCTTGCTATAATGTTCAGGCTGGCCGTGAACTCTGGGTGATCCTTCCACTTCTTCCTCCCCAGTGCTGGGATTACAGGCTTGCATCACCCAGACTGGCTTTTGACTACTTTTTTGGGCTATTTATTCCTTTCAAGATGAAGTCATTTACATTGGCTTTGGTCAGTTATGTAATTTTTAAACTGTGAAGATAAAGCCAGCTGAACTTGGTCATTATTGACAAATACTCATATCAAGCAGAAACAATTTAAACTCAGGTTTGGTTTGGTTTTTGCTTTTGTTTTTTGAGACAGGGTTCAGGTAGTTCAGGCCAGCCTTGAACTCACTTACATAGCCCGGGCTGGCCTCAGCTCACAGCAATCTTCTTGCCTCAGCCTCCCAAGTATTGCGATTACAGGCATGCACTACCATGCCCAACAAATTTAGATTTTCATAAACACTGAGCTAATATGTGACTGTGGACAAGTGTTCCAAGCAGGTAATCAAAAAAGGAAAGCTTTTTCTTGGCCCTTGGCCTCACATCTGTCATCCCAGCACTCCACAGGCTGAGGTGAGATGATCACAACTTCAACAGTAACTCTGGCATTAGCAATACTTTGTGTTGAAATAAAAAATAGAGTTGGGCCAAAGATCAGTAGGTCTATTCCTAGCAGTGAAAAGGAAGAGATAAAAGAAGGCAGGCAAAAGGGAAAGGAAGAAAAATGAGGGGCAGGAAGGATAAAGAAAACTCTATAGCTGCATCCCAGCCACAGATACCTCTCCAGATCCAGCAGTGCGCCTCCCACAGCTTCCCCTCAGAACACTGCCTCTGTGCACCGGGTATCCTCCACTCATGAATTACTTCCTCAAATGCACTTTTCCTTCTTCCTTATGTGTGTGGAACTAGGGTTTGAACACAAGGAACTGCTACCACTTTGCTGTAACACAGCCCTATTGTGTATGATTTCCTATTTCATTCTTGGTTTTGTTTGTGCTAGACTAAGGTTTGAACTCTGTACATTTGTGAGGGCTTCCATCCCAGCTCCCCCCTTCTTTTATTCTGAGACGAGATCTGTCTAATTGGGAGCTGGGTGTAGTGGGGCAGGCCTGTAATCCCAGCACACCAGAAAGGGTCGACAGGATTGACTGGGTAGAGAGGGAGAGATCAATCAGGGATCCCAATGTACTGGGAAGGGAGGAGCTGGGAGGCTAAGGTGTGGCTCACAAGCAGGATAAAGAGGAGAGGAGCAGAGGAGCAGATTCTCAGTCCTGGAGCTTCCACTCACCGCAGGGCTTGCTGGGATTCCTGGACCCCTATCAACTGCCTGTGCACCTGGTGAGTCCCTGACCTCCATGAGGATGCCCCACCTATCCACCCTCAGCCAGTGTCCCATGCCTTTAGTGTTGTCTTTCTTTTTAGATAACAGGTTGAAGACTTGAAGTTTTGGAGGTGGTGTGTCTCACCACGTAGTTTAAACCTAACTTCAACTGTGTAACCCTGGTTGGCCTCAGTCTCGCGGTGATTCTCCTCCCTTAGCCTCCTGAGTACTGGGACCCCAGGCATTGACCACTACACTTGGCTTGTTTTGCTCCTTGGAGACAAGGTCTAGATATGTCACCCAAGCTGTTCTTTTTAATTTTTGTTGTCCCTGTTTTTGATGCTAGATGTTAAACCCAGGTTTTTCTCATCACCATATCCCCTGCTTTTCTTGTACTTCTTTTCAGACAAGGTCTCTTTAACTTAATGAGGGTGGGATCAAACATACAATCTACCAGCCACACCCTCCAGGCTGTGGGCATTTCAGGCATCCTCCTGCACTCCTGGCACCCAAGGTGCACTTGACCTAGACAGGTAGCCCATGGTAACCTTGAACTACCAATCCTGGATTGCCACATAGTGAGTTCCAGATAAACTTGAAATACATAGCCGAGACTGCCTCAGAAAACCAACAGCAAAATGCTCTCTCACTCAAAGATAGTTCAAAGATTTTGGGTTTGTGGATTTTGAAGTTAATAATTTTTTTTTTTTTTTTTTTGCTTTTGACATGGGATTTCACTGTACACCTTAGGTTGGGCTCGAACTCACTATATGGTCCAAGCTGGCCTCAAACACATAGTGATCCTCCGGCCTCAGCTTCCCCATTTCTGGGAACACAGGTATACGCTACCAAGCCCAGTTAGCAAATTAATACCTTTTATTACTTTAAAGCTTGAAAGTAGGGACAGGATATAACTCAATGCTATGGCACTTTCCAAACATAGACCCAGTGTAGTGGCCCACATCTATAATCCCAGGATTTTGGAGTTGACAGTCAGCCTGGGCTACATAGCTAGACTCTATCTCAGAGGCAAGAAAAAAGAGACTCTAGCAAACATAATGGTACCCATTTCATAGAGCCTCCCTTGTGTCTCCCAAACAGACTCATGACCTGAACGGAAAAGGTAGGATGATTGGGCCATATGATGTGTCATTTGCTACTAACCAAGACCCTTGGAGTGCTGACTGGAAACTTTTCCCACACTGGGCACAGCTGAGCTTTCAGAGTCCTCAACACCCACTTCCAACAAGGAATGGAGTGAAGAGAATCAGGGGCTAACAGTGGATGGGATAGTACCATTTTGGTGCTAAAAGGGGCAGAGTCATGGCTTTGTGCTTATGGAGGACAGAGATATTGGGGCAAACTGAGAAGGCCTCCACCATACACAAGCCAGAGACTCTGGTCCAGAGTTAGTCTCTGAGGATGTAAGAGGCCTCTTGAACTTGGTTTGAACAGATGCCACTTCCTGAATGTTACCCACAATCCTTCTTGCAGCTGTCTCAAGATGAGTATGCAGAGCCCACCACCTCTGTATGAGCTGGTCAAGAAGAGCTTGCTCAAGAGTGACAACACAGCCTGCTTTGTTCTGCAGGACCTGCCCACCCTGATCTACCATGACATATTCATGGACGCCTTCATGGGGAGACACAATGAGGTCCTGAGCCTGATGGTGCAGGCCTGGCCATTCCCTTGCCTCCCTTTGGGGTCCCTGCTGGAAATGACAAAGCTAGCAGCTCCACAACCTGAACTGGAAAAGCTCCAGCTGGAGGAGAGAAACCTACACACATTGAAAGCTGTACTGGATGGGCTGGATATGGTGCTGGGCCAGAAGACACGCCCAAGGTGAGCATGGCCCAGTTATCCTGCAGAGAGGGTGTAGGGAGCCTGGGGAAGAACAATGGGGGTCATGGCGAATGGTGGGCTGAGGTGTGGGCAGCAGCTTCTGATGCTGTGACAAGAGGCTCACAGAGACCATGGCCATGGCAAGCACCATCTGGGAAGGGGCTTCCTGACAGGGAAGCTGCATGTGCTGGCCATGCAGACCATGGAAGGAGCCTGAACCTGCCCCCTGTCACAGGGACTAGAAGTGGAACCAGGCTATTTGCTGCAGGTCAAGGGTACAAAAAGGAAGGCAGGAAAAGGAAGAGAGCAGCTGATGCCCAGAAAGCAGAAGAGAAACACAGGTTGGAAGCTGAGTCTTTCCTCAATTCTGAGTCTGCCTCCTTTTTCACCCACAGCAGGTGCAAACTGCAGGTGCTGGATCTGAGTGACGAGCACCAGGACTTCTGGACTTTGGGGCCAGTCCAGGCTCATGCCTGGACACCAGATAATGAGTGTAGGGACCAGACAGTGGATGGCCGTCGGGTGAAGGTGATGACATACCTTCTCAGCAAGAGTGGGGCCCTCAATGGATTCCAAACCTATCTCTTCGAGTGGGCCCAGCAGAGAAGACATTTGGTGCACCTGTGCTGTAAGAGGATGGAGGTTTATGAGATGCCTTTTGATACCTTCCTCAATGCCCTCAAGCTGCTAGAGCTGAGCTGTGTTCAGGAAGTAGAAATCTGCCACTTCTTGGGTGTGAGAGACCTGGCATCATTGGCACCTTACATGGGCCAGATGAGAAATCTTCAAAAACTTGCTCTCTTTTCATTCACTAACGGGTGTTACAGGACCTCAGGAAGCACTGCAGAGTACGTTGATGAACTCGTTCTTTACCTCCAGGAGCTGCCCTGCCTGCAGGAGCTCTACATGGACTGTGCCTACTTCCTCAGAGGCCACCTGCACCAGGTGCTCAGGTGAGGAGGGTGGAGAGCTTTCCCTGCAGACCACCGCAAAGCCTTTCTGCATTATGTGCATAGGAGTGGGCACCTGTGGTCTGCCTGCTATTTGTGAATTAAAAGTGATGGGGACACTAGGGCATCTGTGGATTATCCTATTCCTGCTGTATCAGTAGTAAGATGGGACAGAATCACAGTGACAGAGATAAACTAAGGTCACCAGTGAGGAAAAGGCCACCACACTAGCAAAGCAGCTGGGCTGGGGGTATCATAGACTGGGCCAGGTTTGTCAAGTTCTCTATAAGAATCATTTCTAAGTTGAAACACTGGAAAGTGGAAAGAAAGAAAAATGTAGACTGTAAAAAGCAAATGAAGCTTTGCTGAGGACAGGGGATAGGACTGAGCCCAACGTGGGACAATTCCAGCCCATGTGGTCAGAATTTGCCTCACTTGTCCTTTCTGCCCATCTCCTGGTTTATCCTGGCCAGGGGTACAGTTTTAAGCTAGGCAGTAAACAAAGGGGCTACAGAGACCAGGGACTAAGCCAGTCACACAAAGGCAGTGATAGGACTCAGACTGATATGGAGTGACTCCAGTGCTCAGTGCATCCCACACTCAGAAACATGTTGGCCATCATCACTGATCAGAATGAGCTTATGGCATTGGCCATGTGCCCATCAGAAGCCATCTTCACCACGCTCCACTCTTCACCACAGTTTGCTAGAAATAACTGCCTGGTCTCTCTGTAGGTGCCTAAAGACCCCCTTGAAGACCCTCACAATAACTGACTGGGAGCCTGTATCCTCAGACTGGAAACATCTGTCACAGTGCCCAAGCATCAGGCAGCTGAGAGACCTGGATCTGAAAGGAGTCAGACTGACCCAATTTAGTCCCAAGCCCCTGCAGCTTCTGCTGGAGAAAGTTGCAGGCACCCTGACCACCCTGGACTTGGAATCATGTTCGATGACAGATTCCCAGATCAACACCATCCTGCCTGCCCTCAGCCACTGCTCCCAGCTGACCACCTTCAGCTTCTATGACAACAATGTCTCCATGTCTGTCCTGAAGGCCCTGCTGGGCCACACTGTCGGAATGAGCCACTTAAGTCTGGAGCAGTATCCTGCCCCGCTAGAGAGCTACAATGACACGGGAGATGTACAACCAGAGACATTTGCCCAACTTTGTGCCGAGCTCATGGATACCCTGAGGGCCATAAGGCAGCCAAGGATGGCCGTGTTTGGTGCAAATCACTGCAAGTATTGTTACCACCGATTCCTCTATCACATGGAGGCCTCTCCATGCAGCTGTGGCTTCTACTATGATTGTAAAAATGTCAGAAGTTTTCTTCTGGACTTCTGGAACGGGAAGCCAAGGAATAGGATTTTCTATAAGAGGATCCATAAAAGCAGTCTAGATCCTTGCTTGCTGTGAGTGGAACAGGATCAGGTGACACTGGGGAACAGATTAGAGAGTAAAAGCTTTCCTGGGGAGCAATGGGACACTGTTGGACCTGTGTCCTTGGAGTCAGAAATGTGAATCTGCATTCCCAGAAGATTCAAGTTTCAGTGGTTCATGCAGGTAGCATGTGTGACAGGGTATTTGTAAAAAACCAGTCACAAATCAAGGGAAATTTGGTACATATCCCCATCTAGCCATGAACCCTTAGCCTAGATTTCTATTCACATGTAGTCAAACTCCTATGACTTTAGCAAAAGACCACGAGGAAAGCATCCAGGCCCTCATGGTATCTAAACAGAGCAAGACCTTTCTCATCATTCTTTGGCACTCCTGACTTCTCGGGCCATCAACCACATCCCTGCAGGACCTGTGGCTTTTCCATTGATAAATGTACACAAGGTTTTCAGCTTCCATGATTAACACAGACTGTCTCTCCAGAGCATAGCATGCAGTGGGTTCTATGTGCTCAGGCCTTTGGGGACATCCTTCTCTTTGGGCCAAGGGAAATAAAAGATCCAAAGGAAACAGAGACAAGCCAACTTTCTGTGCCTCTACAATGCTGGGACCATTGGAATTCTGCTGTCACTGGTGCAAGGTCCTCCAAAAGAGGACAGATGTTCCTTTCCTGAGCCCAATGAATGTATTCTAGAAAGAATTGGTGATGGCTTAAAGGTTGAGTTTCCATTTGCATAGCTGTCATTTTTTTCTTTTTGACAGAGTTCCTAGGTCTCACAGTCTGCTCACTCATATTTTCATTTTATTACAAACACAAAAAATGTATTTTCAGTGTGAGTTTGAGGAAATATTTTCTCTGACACTTGCCAGATTAAAGTACAGGCCCAGTTAAGGATGTTAGACCTTGTGGAACCCAGAGAGCACACACATCTGGGCATCCTCATGCACATGAACATGAGGTATGACTCTCTCTTCAAACTAGATTCTTCTCTTTCTCTTCTCAGAATCTATTTGGCTTGTTTTGGACTCTCAGTAACTCTGGAGCAAACAATACACAGGTTGGTAACTATTACAATTCTGTATAAATTTGATTATCAAATTTTGTTTTCTTTTTTCATAAAATAAAGGAAATTTGATTGCTAATCCTGTGTGAGACACTCGTGACTGTGGCCAAATGAAGCTTGAACTCCCTTGCTGCCCTCAAACATACGGTCCCTCTGGGAGATGTGCCCTGATAACTTTCATTTTCTGCCCACCTGGATTTCCGTGGTCTATCTGGACGCCAGGCAAATCTTCCCTTACAACTTCTCCCCAAGTTTCAGGTTCGGGTAGTCCTGATCATTCTCACAGGCTATGATGGAAGTAGCACCCCAGTGCCCAGCCCCCACTGCGCCAGTGAAGTTCGGGTCAGATAGTTTGGACCTTAGCGTTGAGGGTGATTCCCAGCCTTGTGGTGCCACTTCTCTCCCCTGAATGCACGCATGACTGCTTGTCTTAGGTTTTTGTTTCATTTGTTCTGTTTTTCTGAGGCAGGGTCCTGCTGTTTCTTTCAGGCTTTACCTGAAGTCACAGTGAAACTCTTCATCAGCCTCCCAACTGCTGCAATTACAGGTGTTGTGCCACCCTGCTTGGCACAATAATGAGGTTTTCTCTTTTCTTTTTCTTTCACAAAGTCTTGCTATAAATTCTAAGCTGCTCTCAACTTCAAACTGGCAATAATCCTCCTGTATCAGCCTCCCACGTGCTGGGATTACAGGTGTGTACCGGCATTCCCTTCAATGGCTGTTTTAGGAAAGGTAAAATACTAGTGACAAAAAGGGGGTGGCCACTCAAGACTGCTCCTCCAGCACTGGGAGGCTGAAGAAAGAGATGCTGAGTTGGAGCTGTCCTGAGACAAACAGCAAGTTCCAAGCCAGCAAGGGCTATGTAGGGGGCTCTCACTCCAACGAATTTGGACAGAAGGAAAAAAGGCCAGTGAAATTCATAGGGAAAGATTCCTGTCTAACTGTTTGGGTGGATGATTTCACTCTTTGTGAAGCTGCTTAGACTCACCAACATTTTCCCTTGTTGTTTTGTTTTTTGGCTGGGTTATTTGTTTGTTTAATAGTCAAGTGTTCCATAACCCATTATCCCTTCTGTTTTGTTTACTTGAGAGCTTTCTGCTGAGAAATTCATGCTGGCCTTGAGTTTGCAATGGAACCTGCACTGGCTTTATGCTCCCAAGTTTTGTGTCTCAATGTCAAAAATGGTGAGATTAATAGGCCTGTGCCATCTTACCTGGAAATTATGAGTCATTTCCAGAAATTTTTGAGACAGGTTAACTATGTGGTTAAGCAGGCGTTAGGCTCACTCTGTAGAACAAGCTGGCCTCAAAGCGGTGACAATCCTCCTACCTCAGGCTGAGTGCAGAGACAAGCAGGCATTGTAATAGTCAGCCCAGGAAAAAGGTTCATTTATGATACTGATTTGTACTTTCTTTCCCCCACCTAATGTAGGGACCACATCACACGCTTTCCTGTGTCACTCCTAAAATGATCACACCCCATGTGTTGAGCCTCAGTGAGGTAGAAGAAAAGAGTAGTGAGTCCTTGCCTGTCATGGTTCTCTTTCCTGTGCCTGATTCATCTCTTAATTAAAGTGGGGCTGGGGATCTGGGCCAGGTCCCTGATAGATGTTCTGCTGCTGTGATCATGAAGAGGTACACTAGTCAGAATGACACTGCTGCTGCCAACTGCCATCCACCTCAAAGGCAGTCTCCTAAAACCTACCATGTGTCCTCCTCGGCCACCTTATTCACCCGACATGGCACTGGATGGTGGTAGGTTCCTCCCCAACACCAGACTGAGGAGTAACAGTACACATCTGAATGGATGTAGGATACTAAGACAACACAACTAAAGACATAAAAGAGGATTTGAAAAACTGCTTCAAGCAGTGAACAAAAACTATGAGGAGTGGTGGCGTGTACCTGTCTGTAATCTTAGTAGTGTGGCAGCCAGAGCAGGAAGATGCCAAGGTCAAGTTCAGCCTCAGCTAGTTTCAAATGAATCCTTTTTGCTTTTTCCCCAAAATGTGGCCTCCCTTGATTCGGTCAGTGGTGAGCAGTCAAACCCGAACATATGAATTTAGATGTTCTGTAACACCAGGTGTTGCACGTGCCCCTCTTCATGAGAACTGCAAGTGAGAAACTCTTCTCTGCAAGGCACTGTCCCCTTGTCTGTCAGCTCATCACACGTACTTAGAGCAAACATCTCAGGCGCACAATCAGGACAGCAGGCCACACCTAGAACCACAAGAAGCAGCTGGAAATCCCTCAGGGGCTCTCTCCTTTCCCTGCTCTGATGCCCCACATCCTGCCTCCCTCAGGCTGGTGGCAAGCTGTGCAGCTCACTCTCCTGGCACCTGGCAGTGCCCTTTCTGTAGCACCTGCCCCATGTCTGTGCCCTTTGGCCTCATGTCCCTGTGGCATCATGGTCTGAGAAAAATAAGTCAAAGAAATAAAGCTAAATTAAAAAAGAATCCAACCGCAGGTAGTGGCATCTGTCTACAATCTCAGCACTGACAGGCTGAGTCAGAGGGTGATTACAAGCGTTAAGCCATCCTGGACTACATAGTGAGTTTAAGGCCAGCCTGATTGCATATGAAGGTTCTGTCTCAAAAAACCATTTAAAGAAATAATTCTGAGATATCACTGGGTACAGTGACACACGCCTGTAATCTCAGCACTCTGGGGGACTGAGGCTGAAGGATCACATGTCTGACCACAGCCTGGGGAACTTAATGACTTAGCATGACTCTGTCTCAAAATAGATTGAAAAACAAGAATGAGAGTTTAAAAGATCATGAGTTTAATACATAGAATATATATTATATGTATGTATACCTCTGGTGGGATTGTCACTGCTCAGGATGGATCCCCATGGCACCTTAGTAGCCTCAAACTGGTGGTCAATTGGAAGGGACTAGATCTGTGGGGAACAGCTGAAGCTGGAGATCGACCCTGTGTGTGACGCTGGAACAAGGCTGGTCAGAGAAAAAAAGTGCCAGAGGTGAGCCACGTGATCAAGCTGCTCCGGTCTAGAGAACACCAAGACCCAAGGCAATCTAAGCAATGGGTTGGCAGGCAAAGGGGTGTCATGTGATATCAACCTACTAAATGTATTAATAAACATGCTGACAGCTTAGCAGCTCCTTTCCTCCCATCGGGAGAGGGGGCTTTATTTGATCCCAGCTTTCTATTCCGTGTCTTCATTTCTTCACTTACTCATCACTGCTCATGGTCCTAACCCTGGGGACTGCTCAGGCTGTGGCACAGATCTTCCTCAGTAGCCTACAAAGGTTCACCCTTCAACATCTACAGGTGTCTTGGATCCCCCAATGAAACAGGAGAAATCTATGCTTTATGCCATGTCATGGTCACCAAAATACCTGTGTAAAATTTAAAATTAGTTGGATTGTGATAACAATGGAAGAGTCTCTCAGCAGGGCAGTCATGTGCCCAGTTCTAGGACAGGGCTACATGGTCAGCTGAGGCTGAAGGACTGTAGAGGGAGAGGACTACATGGTTAGCTAAGGCTCAGAGGAGGAATCAGACGCATAGAAATATATGGCCTCAAGCAAATATGAAACGAATGCTTTCAAGTAAGTCTCTGGAGCAGATGCTTGGAAACCCTGCTTAGAATTCTGAGCTGGAGAAGGGGTGACATGTCCTCCAAATGTACCTGGAAGTCTGCACTGACTTGGTGAAGAGCATGAGAAAAGACAAGTAATCAGAACATGGCAGAAAGGTCCCCAATCTCAAGGCTCCCTGCATCCTAAGAGTCATGCTGAGACCCCCAATTGAGCAGAAAGTATAAGACTCCAACCAGACCTGACTCTCCCAGCCCCCGATAGCTTGCCACTGCTCTCTGCAGGGAATTCAGCTCAGCAGCCAAGGCTGTCATTGGCAAGCACAGGATGCTGTGCAGGAGATAACATAGGAATTCTGCAACTCCTGAGACATCTGGAGACACTGGAGAAGTTACACCAGACACTTCAAGGACTCTGCCCACTGAGATGGAAGACTGCCAGAGAACGTTGACCACAGATATTTACTAGGACCTTCCCACTAATGTCCCCTGCCTTCTCTCCATCCTTAAAAAATGGACACACTTCTCTTTGCTCAGGGCACATGGTCTTATCACTCTGTCTGCCTCCCTGGACCGAGACATAATAAATTCCAAGCCATGTTGTCTTTACCCAAGGCTGATGGTCCCTGCTGCCCCCCCCCGTTTGCTCCAGTATGTTACATATGTTACAGAAAGTACTGTGCATTTGTGAAGAATAAACCTGGTTGCAGCTCCCCCTTGGACATCTCAGAGAGTCTACTAAACCACCAGGTCCTGTGGGAGGGGCAACAGGAGGGCTTTCTTGCTTCCAGGGAAGAGAGTGTTGGGCTAATTTTTTTTCCCAGTGGTACGGGAGAAAGAATCCAAGACAACTGTGCTGAGCTACATCCCAGCCTATTTATTTCTAGCTTTTTTTTCTAATTTTGAAAGAGGCTCTCATTAGATCAGGGTGAACTCCAATTTTTGACCAGCCCGCCTTATCTTCCCAACCAGCAGGATTATAGGGGTGCACCGCCACGCCTGGCTGGAGTGGTTTTCACACTTCACATTTCTAGAAACATACTACAAGATAACCTACCCCACCTTCTGGGATCCCACAGTAGCTGGGATTCTGTACAAACATGTTAAAACGAAACTTCTACAATTCCCTATTCTTTTCTTTTCTTTCTTTCTTTCTTTCTTTCTTTCTTTCTTTCTTTTCTTTTCTTTTCTTTCTTTCTTCTTTTTTTTCTTCTTCTCCTTCTCCTTCTTCTTTAAGATATGAGGGATTGGATGTTGGACCATCACATTGCACACACACTAAGCAGCATACACAGCCACTGTATAATTTTGGTCTTTAATTTTGTATCAGGTACTTAATCAGTAACCAAATTGCCCAGGCTGGACCTGTGCATTTGTTTGTCTTGCCTCCGCCTCCTAGAGCCCTGAGATTTCAGTGTGGGCCACCATGCCTAGCTGAACTTCTGCACTGCTCCAGTTTACCCTAACTACCAAAAGAACTTTGCCCATCAGCTCCTCAAAACATTCAGGTTGTTGAAGCCCTTTGGGATCCTCTGAGCCCCTCACCTGATGGGTCCACCTGCTGTTTGCTGGATGAATGCAGGCAAGTTCCTCTCCCTGGCCAGGTTCCAGGCTTGCCAGCAGGAAGTTGGAGGGAGCCAGTGATGTGCTTAGGTTTTCTGCCAAGGTTACTTGAGGTGCCTGATTGAAAACCACAGCACCATTGCTATTGTAGGGACAGAGAAACCTAGCCCAGGCTAGAACAGGGAAGCAGACCTCGATGGAGAAGAGAGGAGAGGAGAGAATTTGCCTTTAGAGGAAGATAAGAAAACAAGACTGCTTAAAGCAGCCACAGGCTGAGGAAAGGCTGAGACAAAGACTAAAACATGCTGATTCTGAACCTGAACCAGTAATCCAAGGAGAACACTGTGCCCAGAGCATAAATGGGAGAGCTACGTCACTCACAGTGGCATTCTGTGCTCCTATACACAAGCAGGGACCCCAGTCTAAGACCAAATTCCACTGCATGAGCTCACTGAGTCACCTGTGGGAAAGGGCTGTACAAATCACCCCATCAGCGGGAGCTCTGGACTCTCACCTGCTGAACTGGGAGCAAGTTAAGGTTGATGGTCATACCTTGGACAGGGCACTATCCTGGCATATGTTTAATAAACATAGATGTAGCTGGATGTGGTGTTGCATGCCTGTAACACCAGCACTCAGGATGCTGAGGCAGGAGGATTGTTACGAGTTCAAGGCCAGCCTGGTCTATGTAGTGAGCTCAAGGCTGGAATGCACCCGAAGCAAGAAACTGTCTCAAAAACCAGCCAAACAAAGGAACAAGCAAACAGCAATGTTGATGACGTCCATCATTACTACTCACACTCCCTGCTCAGATTGGTAAAACAATTGCTCAGGAATTAAAATCTCTGATGAGAAAGATAAGATTGGTTTAATTCAATCTTAGATAAAAGGCATTTATACAGAACATAGACATGAGGCAAAAGAAATTTATCCAAAAGACACAAAGTTGAAGAACTGCCATCAAACAGGCCCAGTTTCAGAGGCCAGTGATGGGGAAGATGTGTGAATGCCAACCCAGTTGAATGGGTTTCATCAGTAACTGGGGAAGGCTAAGCATGGGAGTGGGGCAGAATGGGGTCTCCTTTTTTGTGTGTCCTGAAATTTCCAAAGAATTGATGCAGAATGGAGCCCAGGATGGGAGTCATTACTCAGTGTTTAAGATGCTAATGTATGAAATACAGCATCTGTCTCCGCACCATGCCGTATGCCTTTAATCCAGCACTTGTGAAACAGAGGCAGGACTATCATCTTGCATTTAGACCATCCTGGGCTACATAGGCAGTTCCAGGCCACCCTGGATTACATGAGAGACTTTGTCTCTAAAAACAAATTACAGCAACCACAAAAGTCAGCTGCAATAGAAAAAAACAAAAGATGGAAAACAACTGTGGAATCTGAATGTTGTGGGGAAGTGTTGGTATGAGTTTACTGTGCACAATATGGAATGAGAGGGCCAGGGATTTAGCTCAGTGGCAGAAGTGCCTGCCCAGCAAGCCTGAGGTCCTGAGATCAATCCCAGGTACGAAGAAGAAGAAGGAGAAGGAGAAGGAGGAGGAGGAGGAGGAGGAGGAGGAGGAGGAGAAGGAGAAGAAGAAGAAGAAGAAGAAGAAGAAGAAGAAGAAGAAGAAGAAGAAGAAGAAGAAGAAGAAGAAGAAGAAGAAAAGGAAAAAGTGGAAAAAGAAAAATTAAAACTTATTTATATGTCTGATGGTACTGCCGATCACACTGTGTATAGAGCTTGGACAAAAGAGAGGGCTCCCGAACCTGTATCTGCGAGCTTCATCACCAGAACAGACAAGGGAATGTTAACTCCTGCTGCAGCAGTCACTATGCAATGCCCCTGTGAGAAGAAATTGACCCTGAAATGCCATGGTGGTGCACATGTGTAATCCCAGCACTTGGGAGATGTGAGCAGCAGGCTCACTGAGTTGCAGGCCAGCCTGGGCTACACAGTGAGTTTGAGGCCATCCTGGGATATATAGCCAGTTCAAGGCCAGCCTGAACTACCTAGCAAGACATTGTCAAAAAAAAAAAAAGGCACAAAAAAGAATCTGATTCTGGAAGAGCTCCTACTGTCTCCTATGATGACAAGTTCCCTGGCATCTGACCCTCATCTTTTTCTCTGTAACATCCCTATGGGCCCACAGCTTCTTTTTTGTGACTCCTGTGTTTCTCATTGTTTCTTTGTTGTGTTGTGCTGTGTTTTCGAGACAGGGTCTCAGCATACATTCAGCCTGGGTTACTCACTATGTAACCCAGGCTGGTCTCCAACTCTCAGGGCTCATCTGTCTCAGCCTCCCAGGTGCTGGGATTGCAGGCACATGCCGTCATGCCTGGCTATGAGACCACAGCTTCTGTTCTCAGGGGATCTTGTTCTTCTAGCTCTTTGGTTCTGGCTGGCAATGCTGCCCTTTCAGCTCTGGCCCAGCTCACATTCCTAGATCTGGTCCTCTCCACCCAGTTCACCGAGCTGATCCCAGCTGAACCACCCTCTCCCTTTGCAGACAGCACAGACAAAGGGTTCCTCCCTGTCCTCAGGGATAGCATTGGTTTAAGAGCTCTGTTGAGGCTTTGTAGTGCTCTCTTTGGATTTCCATCTGCCCTCTAAAGCAAATTCCTTTCCATCATCCTACCTAGCCCCTGGAAAAAGGTACCCAGGATTTGAGATTTTTTTCAGTTTTTCACAGGGTCCCTCCTAGAGTAGTCTCCATAATTTCATGGCCTTCCTACTCACTTCTAGTAGTTTTATTTGTTTGTTTGTTTTTGTTTGGGCTTTTTGAGACAGGGTTTCACCACACAGTTCAGTCTGGCCTTGAACTCACTTTATAACCCCTGCTGGCTTTTTAGCTTGCAGCAGTCCTTCTGCCTTGGCCTCCCAGGTGCTGGGATTACAGGCATGTGCTCTAATAGTAATTTTTGCCTGACTCCCTTTAAAATAGACTTCACCTTGTTCTTTTCCTCTAGTATTACAGAATGAATCTTGAGTCTTTGCAATAAGCAATACCCACACCCCTTTTCTTTCATATTCTAAAATCAGGTTTCACTAAATTGGCACAATGCCCAGGCTGAATTTGACCTTGAGGAATCCTCCTGCCTCTGCCTTCCAGAGTGTTAGGATTACAGGCAGGGGCCACCAAGCCTGACTTTCACCTGAGTCTCAAACACCAAGCTCACTCTTAGTGGGCCCTCTCCTCCCCAAGGGGCCACAGGATCTGCTGTCAGGAAGCACAGCACCCAGGGCACCACTGTGCTCACCCTGAGGAGGACGTAGTGGTTTTAACTCTGGAATATTTTCATAATTTTTCTGTAACATAAGATCATTAACCACACTTTCTTCTGGTTTTTTTTTTCTGTTCACTGTCAGGAACAGATAATATGCTGCACTGTCATACACAGAGCTGCAATTGTCATAGGTGTGTAAAGCTCAAACATTGTGTGGAGTCCATCGATGCATGATTCCTGGATTTCCAAACCGTTCTTGCCTTTCCAAATGGGAGTTTTCATCCTACCTGTGCATTAACCTGGAGAAAGCTGAGAACCAGTCAGGATTAACTGGGTGGAGGCTCAGACTCTCCACTCTGATTGGAAAGCACTATCTGATCAGGCAGACAGGATCAGGGGGCAGTAAGAGCCTCTGAGGAGCCACCCAGGACTCTGGAGCCTGGAGTCGCTGCCTGGATTCCTTGGAGATAGGAGCACCCCACCACTCTCACCCAGCCCTGGTGAGTCACCACCCTGCTAGGCACAGACAACCTATCTGCCCTGAGCCAGTCCCCACTGTGACTTGCAGCCCAGGACGCCATCAATGTTCCTTTTTCTGTAGACTGTCATGAATAGATGTGAGGTTAGATTTGCCTTGAAATGCAGATTTACATTCAGCTAAAATAAGTCTGGTATCTGATCTAAATGTCTATTTCTTTTTTTGGGGGGGGGTGTTTAAGAGAAGGTCTCACTATGTGGTTCAGGCTGGACTTGAATACACTCTATAGGCCATGGTGGCCTCAAACACCCAGCAATGCCTGCTGCAACCTCCCAAGTGCTGGAATCTCAGGCATGCTCCACCAACCATAGCTGCCCACCAGCTCCTACTTTTAAATGCATTAATTTTTTCTATTGTTTTGTAATACTGGGCTTTGAACATAAGGCCTTTGAGCTGACCTAATTTCAACCAATTTGCCATGTTTTATTTTGAAACAAATTGACACTTGGATTTCATGTGGCCTAGGTTGAGCTCAAACTTGCTACCCTTCTGCCTCACCATGGGAGTGCTAGGATTACAGGGGTGCATGTCCACTCGTGGGTTGTTTTCCTTTTTTGTTTATTGGGGGGTTTTTTTGTTGTTTGTTTTCCATATTGTGAAGGTTCTAGGTTGACATGTTCCCTTAGCTAAAGAACAAATTTTATGACATCTCCAACTGGTAATTTTTGAGGGTGTCACCAGAAGAATCTCACTACATTTCAAGAATTTTTTTTTTAAAGTCTCACAAGTCACCAAGTTCCTTGGGCCAGACTAGAATTTATGATCATCCCAACTCAGCCTAGTAGATGATGGAATAATATCCATGCACCACAAATCCTGGCTTATAGATTTTTAAATAATTTCTTTCTGTTCACTAAAGTTATTGATTATCAACTTTGTGGTGGTATGAATGGATAAATAAGAGGTTCCTTTTCACACACAAAATAAAATGAAAAGCATTATGCAATATTGATTAAAGTGGATTAGCCGAGAATGGTGGGGCACACCAATAATCCTGGCACTTGGAAGGCGAGGCAGCAGGATCCCCAGGAGTTCAAGGCCAACCTGAACTACAGAGCAAGACTGTCTCCAGGAACAAAGTAAAAGAAAAACAAGTGGATCTGTTTCATGCTCATCTTCATCTTAAGTGGTAAATTTCACACATGTGAAATGATTTGTGGGAACCTACATCTCAGTATTTTCCATGTTAACTTTATTTTCATTCATTTATTTGCTGTATTTTTGAGACAGGATCTTGTTACGCAGTTCAGGCTGGCCTTCAACTCATTTTGTACCCCAGGCTGGTCTGGAACTCAAAGCAATCTTCCTGCCTCAGTCTCCCCCACTGCTGGATTGCAGGCCTACACCACCACTCTCAGCTCCATCCTAATTTTAAAGTGCTCAATATTATTGATGCATGAATTTCACCATTGCACACTAGAAATCTTTTAGTGGTGCATGAAGGGGCTTTGACCTAGGAGGAAGGGAGAAAGGGAGTTACAATTTCCAGTTGTACTTGTGAGAGATTATAAAGAAGGTGTCAGACATGTAACAAGTACGTTCTTAACAGGAGCATGGATTTGGGGGCTATATTGAGGTTTTGAGGTGAGACATGTACCAAGTACTCAGAGCAAGGTATCAGAAAACTCTATGTATTTATCTTTTGGTTTGCTTTTTGTTTGTAGTTTAGGCTGATTTAGCCTGAAACTCACTCTGTAGTCCAGATTGGCCTTGAATTCCCAGTGACCCTCTATCCCCACCCCCAGAGTGCTGGGCTTATGGGTGTGGCCACCACACCTGGCTGACATCACTAATTTCAAAGGGCAACACCAGAGTTTGCCTAAGTCAATTCTGACCTACTGAGCAAGGTGCTAACTCATCCTCTGTAGTTCCTGGGAGGGAACTGAGGGAGGTTAAGTCATCTGCCCAAGGTCACACAGCTCCCAGAGGGTCAGCAGCAAGAGAAGGCAGGGAGGAGAGGAAGTTCTTATGGTCCATCCCTCTCCAATTCTCCACCTCCACCTCCCTGGGAGTCTCAGTCCCTCTCTAGTCCATCCCCTCCTCCCTCTTGTGTGTTATAGCTTCAGCCTTTGCTCCTCCACTTTTCAACCTCTACCCACATCTCTAAAGACAAAAACCTCAGAGTCCTCACTGCCCAGTAATTGTGGGTGACAAAGAAGCCACTGGGAAAGGGCGTGTGAGGACTGGGGTATAACAGAGTGTGATGTGGAAAGCTGGGTGTCACGGCAGTGGTCATTTATTTCTGCTTCATGGATGACCAGGACAAGCCCATGCTGGGAGTAGGGATGGGGTGAGTAATAACAGGGGATACTCCCAGATTCACTGGAGAGACACGGAAAAGGGCAGAGAGTAAGAAATATTGCAGGAGTATAGATGCTTAGGATTCTGTGCAGCCTCCCTGCTATCCTTCACCCCAAATCTTCAGTTCAAGCTGGAAATCACAGTAGTACCTCCCTCAAAGAATGAATGAGGAAGCCAGATGTGGTGGTACAGTTCTATAATCCCAGCATTCAGGAGGGTGAGGCAGGAGGATGGTTGAGGAAGTCTGGGCTACAAAATGAGTTCAAAGCCAACCTAAACAATACAGTGAAGCTGTGTCTCAATAAGGGAAAAAAAAAAAAAAGGAGGGAAGGAAATAAATACAACTGTGAGCCCATTCACAGACCGGGAAATCTGAGGTTGACCAATTTGACAAAAGCCACACAAGAGACAGTGGTGGACCCTAGAATGCTGATAATGCCTATTACCCAAATTTCCACAATCCAAAATAACATCCTTCTCTCCATTGTGCTCTCCAGACTTTTCCTGTTTTTTAAGCTCATCTATCTGCTCTCTCCTTTTCTAAAATATAGAGAAGCCTTTCCCGTCCTTTTGTGGTCTAAGAAGGCTTATAATTGTAATCCTAACAAGCAGTTATTGGAATTCCAGTAAGTTAATTCCAGTCTACCACTTCCAGTGTGATCCATGGCAAGAAGACAGACACTGGGACATATATATAGTTGTAGGGAACCAAGGGGTTCGAAGTCCAGCCAAATGGTGGTTCACCAGCACCAGACCTCAAACCAGAGCCCTTCCCAGGTTTCATCAATTCCCCGTGAGGGGAGTGGTTGAGGGATGAGTGACAGTGAGAGTGGTAGGAAATGCAAGACTGCCCTGAACTGGGCTAGGTAGGAAGTCTGACATCACCTCTGCCATAAGCAGAGGGCAAGAAATGCAGAGAGCAATCTGCATAACGCGACTGAGGCAGTATCTAATAGTTTGGGGTTAGTGCTTCAGTTCTGATATACAATCCTCTTTGCCTTCGGAAGTCACAGCCTCTTTCTCAAGGCTCCGTCCCAGCACACAGCATGGAGCACAGCTCTCCATCCCACCCAGATCAATCACATATTTGGGGAGTCACTGGGTGGGGTAACACTGACCTGTCCCTTTGCTTTAGATATCATACATCATCTCCTCAGCCAGCTCAATTTACACTGCTTAAAGCCAATTAAAGAGACAAAGAAATGGCCCAGCCAGCTCTGTATATATCAATACTTGGAGACAGGGACAAGTTTATCCACAATGGAGACAGTGGCTCCTCTTTTCAAGGAGTGTAGTCTCTGGTTCCCCACACTAAAACACTTCTTTCACCTTTCTTTCCATGCCTCACCTTCACTAACTTCTGACTCATGTACAGAGGACTCCCAATTTGCAGTTTATGTGCCCAGAGCTCCTGGGAGTTGTGAAAAACCATCAATTTTATATATGGTCAGGAAAATGCCTATAAATGCTTGGCTTTGTGGTTTAAACCCTAAATATGCTATGTTCCCCACAGTTGTATAAATTAACTGTAAGGTCCCCAGGAAGACTGTCTGCTAGTGCCCAGATGAAGCAAGATGAGAGCAACACACCCATTTCCAAATGAGCACCCTGAACTCTGGACCCACTGAAATGGGAGCCAAGGATAAATGTATAAATTATGTATAAATTAAATTATTTAATTTATAAATATTGTTAATAAATTCTTGGAAGGTGAAGGGTATGGTTTTTGTTTTGTTCTGTTTTGTTTTTCTTGCTTTCTTTTCTTTTTGACACAGGATCTCACTATTGCTGTTGAGGCTGATCTTGAGCTCAAGTTGTAGCCCACCCTAGTCTCAAACTTGCAAAGATCCTCCTGTATCAGGCTCCTGAGTGATGGTATTATAGGTGGGCACCACCACACCTGGCTGGGAAAGGCTGTTTTGAAGGCATCTTAGGCATCTTTGGGCTTTAAGAAGATGAAAACTGAGAACATGTGGGAGAGATACCTGCTTGATAGCAACCTGTTACAATGCAGGAATGCCAGTGCATCTGCCAGGGTTAGCGTCATGGAGGTACATGGTATTTTCATTCAACCAGAGATTTCTCAGCCTAACAAATTCCCAAGCCAAGGTAATAGATGACCTAGGGAACCAAAAGGGGAGGCAGAAAGATCAGATCTGTCCCTGCTCCTGCCAGCTCTGGGCTAGGAGAGTCCAGGATTCTATTGTTACTTGAAATGAAAATTCATGGCATTCATTTCGTAGTCTATATATATTGCTTTACCAGGCACATTTGGGAAGCAATCAGTTAGAGACTGGGCCATATGACTTTTCCATTTTCTTCATTACATTTCCTTGGAGGAAGCATGAAAATATTTTTCCACAATATGTAGAAGTCAGTTTCCCATTCCTTGGCTCCCATTTCACAGTGGGTCAAAGTTCAGGGTGCTCACTTGGAAACGGGTGTGTTGCTCTCACCTTGCTGCATCTGGGCGCTAGCAGACAGTTTTCCTGGTGACCTTACAGGCAGCAGCAGTCCTTTGGGACCATGAGCACAAAATAGATTTGGGACAAACTCTTCTACCCTTGTCGCACCAAGGATTTTTGGCCACATGTCTGTTTGCCAATGGGTGTGAATGGGTGTCTCAGTCTTGCCTTAAAGGACGTCTCTTTCCTCAGTGTTTCCACAGCACTCCTGGCTTCCAGATTCACCAGGATGAGCACCCAGTCCCCAGACAGACTACTGGAACTGGCAGTTCAGAGTCTTCTGAAAGACAAGGCGTTGGCCATGAGTGCTGTGGCAGATTTACCAGGGGAGCTCTTCCCACCAGTATTCGTGGAGGCCTTCATCAGGGGACGCGCTGAAGTCCTGAAGGCCATGGTGCTGTCCTGGCCCTTTCCGTACCTGCCCCTGGGAGCCCTGATAAGAATGTGCAAACAAGTGACTTTGAAACCTCAGGCATATGTTGACAAGTTGCAGAATAGGCTATTACAAGCTGTGCTGGGTGGGCTCGATGTGCTGCTGAGCCAGAAGGTTTGTTCCAGGTGAGTGTAACCCAAGTGTCCTGCAGGGAGGGCCATGGCATCCAGTCAGGGGCTGAAAGTGTCAGGGAGAGTAGGGGCTAAAGGGTGAAGCACAGGCTTCTGATGCTGAGAGAGGATCAAAGAAGCCTTGGGCATTGCTAAGGCACCTGGGCATGAGCTGCCAGAAGGGCAGGACAGCTAATGCTAGAGGCAGCAGTGAAAGGAGCAAAAAGTTCCTGGCTCCTTCCACAGACCCCAGGAGTAGGGACTGGAAAAGGAGATGCAGAAAACTGCAGAATAGAGAAGATAGGAACTGACCTCAGAGATGAGGAAATCACAGGAGGAAACTGGGGTCCAGTCCAAACTCTCAGACTCCTTCCCGGTTCACTCACAGGAGGTTGAAATTGCAAGTGCTGGATATGCGGGACATGTACCAGGACTTCTGGAGAGTCTGGGCTGGAAACGTGTTGGAAGCCGGCTCCTCAGAAGTCATGAGAAGGAGAAAAACAAAGAAGACTCTGCCAAGGGTAGCAAAAAGTAGGCCTCTCAAAGTGATTTTAGATCTGTATCTCAGTGAGGTTCCCATGGATCCATCTGAATTCTACCTCCTCAAGTGGGTCCAGGAGAGAAAAGATCTGGTGCAGCTGGAATGTACAAGGCTGTGGATCACAACCCAGTGCTTTGAAAAGATCACGCAGCTCTTGGAAATGCTCAACCTTGATTCTGTGCAGGAGGTGGATGTGGGTCACCTCTGGGAACTCTCCACCCTGGCTCATTTTGCCCCTTACCTGGGCCACATGCAAAATCTCCACACACTAATTCTCTCTGACATCTCTGTGCCTGCCATCATTTCCCCAGAGAAGAGAGAGGAGATGGTCACCCAAATCATTTCCCAATTTGTGAAGTTTCGCTGTCTGCAGGAGGTTTATCTGGAAGCTGTATCCCCCTTGGAAGGCCACCTGGACCAGGTGCTCAGGTAAGATGTGAAGCTCTCTCTCTGCAGAGTCACAAGAACTTTTGTTCTAGAAAGATTGATTAGTGGACATGGTCAGTGTGCCACCCACAGGAGATGTGACAGAGATCAAACACTACAGAATGAACCCATTGCCTTTTTCACTCCTCAATACCACAGCAGGGTGTCACACAGCCACTCGACATGAGTAGCCAGACTGCAAAGGGGCCACTGTGCTGGATACTACAAGTCAGAGGTCAGATACAGTGTGGGCAGGTGTATGCTTTCTCCCTCAGAAAGCACATCTAGAGTAAGGTGCCGAGCAGCAGACAAGGCAGAAGGAACCAAAGAAAGACAAGAATTCACACCCCACAAGGTGTGAGCCACTTGCTCAGGAGATGTGTGAGAGACAGTGAGCCCACCATCCTGTTCTCCACTGGGAAAGGCTGCTGTTTGACTCCATCAGGGGCTTTACAACCTCAGCTGGATGTTACCCTGCTTTCCTCCTGTGCCTTCCTCACCCCAGACATTAGTTTCCATCTCCTCCACTCTTTCTGTGTCACACTATTCTTCTTCCTGTTTCTTCTTCATGCCTTGGATCCAGTCCAGTCCCTACTCCTAGTGCCTGTGGGAGGAGACAGGTACTGCTCCCTACATTGCTGCCTCTGCATCCTCTCCATCTGTAGTCAGTGAGGCTGAGCAATGCCCAAGGTCTCTCTTATCCTCCTGGCAGTCAGGATCAGAATCCTCTCCTGCATAGTGGCATGGTGACCAGAGGGGAAGGGCAGGAGACTCACACTGATGGCAGAGAGGAGTGTAGGGCTGGAACAAGCTCACAGCCTCTGCTGACAGCCTTTTAGCAACCTCAGTGGCTGTGGTTTCACCTTGAAGAATTTTTCCTTCCTGCCTGTCTCCTGCTACCCTCAACAGGAAAGAGCTGTGGTTTTCTGTTTAGGAGAAGGCAAAGGGACTGTCGATGCTAGGGACTCAGTCAGTCAGACAAGTGATGAGAAATAACCTCAGTCTAAATTGGGCTGACTCAAATGACACTGGGATGACCTTGGAGTTGTTCCTCACCAACCACTACTTTTCACATCCTATGGCCAGATCTAACTGCTTGGTCTCTCTCTAGGTGCCTGACATCCCCCTTGGAGACCCTCTCCATAACTTACTGCCAACTTACAGACTCTGACTGGAACAAGCTGCCACACTGTCCAAGCATCAGACACCTGAAACACTTGGTTCTGCATGGTTTGGACCTGACTCTTTTCAATCTCGATCCCCTCCGATTTCTCCTGGATAACGTTGCAGCCACTCTGACCACCCTACACTTGCAGAACTGTACGATCACAGAACCTGAGTTCTTGGACTTTCTGCCTGCCTTGAATCAGTGCTCCCAGCTCACTACCTTCAGCTACATGAGGAACTCCATGTCTGTAGCCACCCTGGAGAGGCTGCTGTGCCACACTGCCAGGCTAAGCAACTTAAGACTGGAGATGTACTCACCTCCTAAAGAAGTTTACGATCCTTGGGACAATGTCCACCAGCCAAGCCTGAACCCGTTGTGGAAGGCGCTGATGAGTATCGTGAAGCCATTAAAGCATCCCAGGACGGTTTGGTTTTGTGCTGCTCACCGTGCATTCTGTTCCAGCGTGGAACTCTATACCCTGCACAGTGCTCCATGCTTTTCTTGTTTGCCTATCTATATACTCTCAAATCCTATGCCTCTCTCTGGGCACCAGGAGCACAGAGCCTTGGGTTCATTCTGATGGAGGAAGGACAGGTAGGATCGCAGCCCGCAGCTACCTTGCAGAATCTTATGATTTTTGACTTGACAAGGGAAGTGACCTTTGTGGACCTGGATGTTAGGCAAGATCAGAAACAGGAATTCGAGTTTCTAGATGTAAATTAAGGCTTGAGGTGAATGTGTGGATTAATGTAAAGGACTGATCAGAAATAAAGAGAGTTTCTTGTGAACTATCTAGTTTCCTCCATGATCATGATACCGTGTTTCCAGCTTAGAGCTCATGAACCTCAGTCACTGAGGAGAAAAGGCTCTGAGCTGTCTGATCAATGAGGTCTGGCCTCAGGAACTCACAGCAGCAAATGGAGGTATTCCATAGCGTTCATACCTCCCCCCATTCTTTAGTTTTGTCTAGCCACACATTACCTCCCAGTTTCTTTGCTTTTCTCTCTTCCCAATACACCCACATTCCTTGGGAATCATCTTAAGGTCTTCCCCCTGAAGGACATCCACAGAACTTTTTTCATTTCCAGACAAATTCCTTCTAAATTGTCTGGTTGGGCTAATAATACTTGCAATATTCTGTGCGAATGATCCAGAATGCCGTGATAAAAGATTTGGGCCATTCTCAGATTTTTTCCCCTCCACTTTTCTGTGCCTTTTTTTTCTTGTTAATCTAAATAACTGTCAAACTGAAATGTATTTCAGACACCAAGGCTCTAGAGCAGAGTTCCTTTGGGGACTGCAGGAGCTGTGCTCAGGAACACTAAAGGCCACGATGCCTGTATAATGTTACGTGGTTTTGATACTTGTTTCTCCAATTTTGTAACATAAAAATACTGCCACTTAAAAAAGTCTCCCTAGTCTCCTAGCCAGGGTCACAATTCGAATGGAGAAGGTAAGATGGTTTGGCTGTATGACACTTCCATTGATATTATTCAGGGGCCTTGAAGGAATGATCAAAAAAATTTTTCCCACTCAGGGCACAGCTTTTATTTCATATCCACTTGCAACAGGGATTGGAGTAAAGAGGATTAATGGTTGGAAGCAGATGGGAGAGTAGTATCCTGGAGCTAACAGTGGCAGAGGTGTGGCTTTGTGACTATCAAGGACAGAGATATTGGTGCAAACTGAGAAGGCCTCCAGCAGAGACAAGTCATAGACCTTGGTCCAGAGTTAGTCTACTGGATCACAAGGAGTCTCTTCAGCCCAGCCTAGTAGATGCCTCTTCCTGGATGTTCCCAGGATGCTTATTCTTGCAGATCCATCAGGATGAGTGCACTGCCCCTGTATGAGCTGCCAAGCAGAGCCTGCTCAAGGGTGAGACCACAGCCTGCACTGTTCTGCAGGACTTGCCCATCCTGACACATTCATGGACACCTTCAGGGTGGAACACCTCAAGAAGTACCGAGGAGTATGTTGATGAACTCATTCTTCACCTCTGGAGGCTGCCCTGCCTGCAGAAGCTCTACATGGACTGTGCCTACTTCCTCAGAGGCCACCTGCACCAGGTGCTCAGGTGAGGAGGGTGGAGAGCTTTCCCTGCAGACCACCTCAAAGCCTTTCTGCATTATGTGTGTAGGAGTGAACACCTGTGGTCTGCCTGCCATTTATGATGTTAAAACGATGGAGACACTAGAGTGTCTGCAGATTGTTATGTTGTGGCTGTATGTGTAGCAAGTTTGGGTAAAACTGCTAACATAAAAAGGGATCAACTAAGCTAGATATTTAGAAAAGGACACCATGTTAACCAACCAGCTGTTAGAGTCAGATCCATGGGGGACAGGACTGTTGAGTTCTCCTTAAGAAGCATGTCTCAAATGAGAGGCTAGGACAGCCATGGTTGCACACACCTGAAAGCCCAGGACTTGGGAAGCTGAGGCAGGAGGATTCTGAGTTCAAGGCCAGCCTTGAATTGGTATCCAAAGCAAGTTCAAGACCAGCCTGAATTACATTGTGAAACCCTGTTTCAAAAAGATGAGAGAGAAAAAAAAAAAGATGAGTCTAGGAAAGGGAAAATAGCAACGGGGGCTTTGCTGAAGACACATGGATCTGATTGAGTCCCACAAGGTACAATTCCAGTCCGTGTGGTCAGAACATGCCTGCTTTCTCCTTTGTGCTTATCTCTTGTGCTAGCCTGGGCAGGGGTACAGTTTTCAGCTTGGCAGTACAAAAGGAGGCTTCAGACACTAGGGACTAAGCCAGTTACACAAAGGAAGTGACAGAACTCAGATTAATCTGACTCAAACTGCTGCTCACAGTTTGGGGACAACGATGCACAGAGTAATCACTATCATTATTCTAGTTCTGTTATGAAATTATGAAAACATTGTTTTATTTTTTCATTAAAGAAAATTATGCTAACCCTGTCTGAAACACTCTTGCCCTTCTGGGGACAAATAAAGCCAGAATTCCCTCTCTGCCCACAAACACACTGCCCCTGTGGGATATATGCCATGCTATCTTTCATTCATCTGCCCATTTTTATGTCTAAATTTGCCATGACAACAGTCAAAGCTTCCCCCACAACTTTTTCCCAACTTTTTAGGATTTAGGCTGTCCTGGGTCATCCTCAAGAGGCCCAGGATGGAGTTAGCACCCCACATAACCAGCACCCATCTTACGTGTAGTTGGGGTCTGATGCCTTTGACCTTAGCCTTGAGGGTGAATCCCAGCCTCATGGTGCCTCTTTTTTCCCTGAGGATACGTCTTGTCCGAGCTTTTCTGTTTTGTTCTGCTCTGTCTTTAAGACACAGTCCTGCTATTTACTTCAGGCTAGCCTTCAACTCACTATGTAGCCCTTGTTCACCTTGAATGCATGATGAAACTCTTGCTCATCCTCCCAAATCCTGGGATTATAGACGTTATGCCAATGTCATTGGCATGGTGTGGTTTTTCTTTTTTCTTTTCTGTGTGTGTTTTTTAATTTGTTCACTTATATGGGGTTTTTTGTTTGCTTGTTTGTTTGTTTGCTTGCTTGCTTGCTTGCAGTTTTGTTGCTTTTTTTTTCAGTTTTTTGAGACAGGAATTTACTATGAGTTTCAGGTTGGCTTTAAGAATCTTCTTAATAAAAAAAAAAATAGAATAGTCTTGCCTCAGCTTCTCAGGTGCTGAAAGCACAGGTATATACTAGCATCCCTGCAACTGCTTGTCTTAGGAAAGGCAAAATATCAGAGACAAGAAGAATGTGTTGACAGATCTATTACCACAGTTCTGGGAGGCTGAGAAAAGAAGATTGTGAGCTGAAAACCATGCTGGACCATCCAGCAGGTTCCAGGCCATCCAGGTCTCTATATTGAGGTTCTGATTTAAATTTTTTTTTTACTTTAAAAAGCCAGTCACATTTAGTATTAAGGGATTTCTGTTTGTTCTCATGAAATACTAGGAGATTTTTGTCCTATTGTTTACATGGATGATTCATGGTCTTCATAAAGCTGTTCAACTCAAGTGTCCTATGTTGTTTTGCTTCACTGAATACTTGAATAGCTTTCTTTCTTTCCTTCTTTCTTTCTTTTTCTTTCTTTCTTTCTCTTTCTTTCTTGCTTCTTTCTTTATTTCTTTTTTTCTTTCTTGGTATTTGAGACAAGGTCTCACAATGAAGCCTAGGCTGGCCTCCAACTCATGGCAGTCCTCCTGCTTCAGCCTCTCAAGCACTGAGACTACAGGCATACACCACTACCCCCAGCTTCAATATCTCTTGAGTGGGTTTTTTTGTTTTGTTTTGTTTTGTTTACTTGAAAAATCGTTTTGCTATGAAATTCAGGCTGGCCTTGAACTTGAAATGGAGCCAAACTTGGCTTCATACTCTCAATTATTGTGCCTTAGCCTCATGAATGGTGACATTCATAGCAGTGTGTCCACTCGCCTGCAAATGCAGGGAGAATGACATGCAGAAGAATCAGTCTGCATAATTCAATTAAGGTAGCATTTGAATGGTTTTAGGAGACTGTTGCTTCAGTTTCTGATATGTAAACTTTTGTTCCTGGGAGTCATAGCTCCTTGCTTTGAGGCTGGGGCCCAGGTGACATTCCTGGAGCTGAGTGGATCTTTTACAGAGAGCTAGGTGAGGAAACAGGAGACTGTCAAGTTGGCCTTAAAGATTCCATATCAGTCCTTCAGCTGGCCTTACTTGCATTGCTTAGAGCTAACTGAAGGGAGAAGGAAATAACACAGCTGACTTTCTAGCAGCTAGGTTTTCACAGGTACACATCTTCCCATAATACCTCTCATCTTTCCCTACTAGAAAACAAAATGGCATGGATTGAGATAAGCACATGTTCCGAGACTTAAGGTGAACAAGGAGGGGCTGGGGATTTAGCTCAGCGTCATAAGCGCCTGCCTTGCAAGCAGGCAGTCGTGAGTTCGATCCCTGGTACCGATTAAAAAAAAAAAAAAAAAAAGGTGAACAAGGACCAAGGGGTAAATTCATGACCTTCCTTGTCCAGTGGTCCCAAGTAAAAGGGAACAGAGTGTCAGCTCCCTGCTGATGATCCAGGAGCTGCCTTTGGTCAGGGGCCCTTATCCAAGACATCAGCTTTCATGACGAATCACAACAACTACACATTGCCAGGGGATGGCACCCTGGTAGGCATCAGCAAGATGAGGCTCTTTTGCAACTTGGCCCGTGGCACAGCATACAGGCAAACCTGAACTCAAGCATCTTTTCGTTGTTTATATCCTTCCTAACAAGGGCACAGCGCTCTCCATCTGTAGATTTAAGCTCTATTCCTGGTAACAAGGTACAGGACATGGGGCACAAATGATACTCATCTTTTACATGTGGCCATCATTCAGTTCAGGTTAACATAAAAGGCAGAGCTTTGCAGCCAGCATGGGTTGGATGGATGCAGGGAGCTCAAGGCTGGATTCACCACCAGTGATCCAAAGACACCAAGTTCCAAGGTGTAGGTTTTGCTCATCATCTTTTGGTAGTGAAGAACCAATGCTATGCATTTTTACATACATCCCTATTTTTTATATTAGTTTTCAAAAATGGCATCTATGAAATGCTGTTAAGAGTAAATACTTAAGGTGTGATTTTTTTTTTTTTATCGGTACTGGGAATTGAACTCAGAACTATGTGCTTGTAAGGCAAGCGCTTATGCCGCTGAACTAAATCCCCTGCCCCTGCGATTTGGTTTTGTTTTTGTTTGCACTGGGGGAATGACCAAGGGCTTTTGCACTGAGCGACATTTCCAGCCCTTTTTCAAAACAAAAAGAAAAACATTTTTTTTTTATAGTTCTAGGAAAGAACCCTCAGCCATTACAACTAAGCCATCATTCCAGTACAAAACTGGGAGGCTGAGGAAAGAGGACAGAAAGCTGAAGCACACAGTCTGGGCAGCTTAGGGATTTATGAGACTCTATTATAAAATAAATAGTGAGGTCTGGGGATACAGTTCAGTGTGAAGGTGAAAGAGCGGAGAATGGTAAACTGGCTGGGGAAGTGGGCTGACCTCTTAATTACAATGTTCCAGGGTGCATGGACACAGAAGTTCCCAAAACCCTGCATGTGGATCCCATCAGGGAGGACCACAGCCAGTCCTTCTTGCCTGACCTTGAGCAGGTTTTCCATAGGACACCTGGACCTGACCTCAGCCGAGGAGCAAGGGATACAAAAGGACAGTGGCCACTGAGCTTTGTGCCGCTGTGTCCTTTCACAAGAGTTTACTCTCATGCTGTCATGTGCACTGCTTTTCCTATACTGCTTCTTGGAACTCTGCAGAGTACGTTTCTTTTCTAAACTTTAATAAATGTAAAACCGCGCAACCTTTTGCTCCATGGCTTGACCTATTCATTATTTAAGACACAAAAACCCTAGAAGCCCTCTCTAGAAGAAAACGCCAGCAATTTATAACCCAGTAGCACTTGGTTCAGTATTCAGTGTGGGAAACAAAAGTAGAAAAAATAACAAAATAAAAACTCAATGACAATAACCAAGGAAGAAAACTTGGTATGAGCTTGGTAACCAGCAAATAAAAGGTAACATGAACTTAGTAACATGAACTGGTGAAAGCTTGGCATAGGAAGAAAACGCAACCTCTGCTATTTATAACCTCAGCAGCTAGGAACTCTCCCACCAGATCAGGCAAAAGGAAGCTTTCAGTCAGGCTTGTGGTCCACACTTGAGATCCCAGTGTATCCTTGTAATCCTAGTACTCAGAAGGCAGGAAGATCACAAGTTGAAGCCTAATTTAAGACATTCTTAAGACTATCTCTTGAAAAAAACGTAAAAATCTCTGAGGTCATAGCTCAGTAGTAGGCTGGTCACGGGTCCATCCTCAGTATAAAGTGGAAAAGATGGAAGAGAAAAAGAAAGGGCTAGGTAGAGTTGAGTCAGGTGTGGTAGCTCACATTTGTAAGCCCAGTGCTAAGGACGCTGACGTGAGAGGATCACCAAAAATCCAAGGCCAGTTTGGGCTACTTAGTGAGTTTCAGGCCAGCCCCAATCTCCTAGTGTCTCAAAAGAAAATCAGAAAGAAAGAAGGAGAGAGAGAAGGAAAAAGAAAGTAAGTTAGGTAGGTAGAAAGGAAGGAAAGAAGGAAGAGAAAATAAAGCTAGCAATGAAGAATGCACCACAAGTGTATAACAAACTGCTCAAACACTTTTTATTTTGCTACCTCATTTCCCCCATCCATGTCCTTAAAACACTGACCTTCTTTCACAGTGGTTTTCCTCAACTCATGAATAGTCTCTGTGTCTACTTCTCTCTGCCTCTCTTTGTCTCTCCCTGCCTCTCTCTGTCTGTCTCTGGAGACGATTTCCAATGCATAACAATCACTTCCCTTTAAACTCATTTTCCTATAAAGTAGCTTTCAACTCTACCATCATAAGCCAATCTGTTTAAAAGTAGTCCCTGTGCCTTGCTTGTCTATATGAACCCAAAAGAAGACAGCAGGCTGCCCTCGAAGGAAGATCAGACATTTGAGCGCAGTCTGGGAATCTTAGCAAGGTGCTCTCTATAAATACAATAAAAAGGTATGAGGGTTTAGCTCAGTGGTGAAGCAATTGTCCAGCATGTGTAGGACCTAGGTTCTAGTCCAGTAAAGCCAAGTCCACAAAAAAACAATGTAAAGAGAAAATCAGTGCATTTTAACTTGTAGATAATAAGACTCCATTAAGAACATCCATGTCCAAATTCATGACCTC
>PVJX010015554.1:8488-42392 GCA_004027295.1 Dolichotis patagonum | reverse complement strand
TGGTGAATATTTAATTTTAAATTATTTTACATTAAAAAAAACACTACCTGAGCAAGCAGACAGACACCCTGGTAAGTGGCTGTGGTCTGCCAAGCTGCGGCCACCCCAGGGCGAGAAGGAGTGTCTCCTGAGATCTGCGCCATGTTGGAACTTAGGGCACTGGGAAACCTAGCAAGCAGCCAACTACCCTGGTAAGTGACTGTGAGCCTACCAGTGCACAGGCTGAAAATCAAACATCTCATCCCATCCCCCCACCCCATTAGCAAGTGGCAGCCAGAGATCTGAGCATCTCTTGGGAGTTTGACCATATGTAATATAGCAAATAGGGGGATTTCCTTCTATCATCTCTTTGAGGGCAAATATTTTTATCACTGTTTTGAATTGTCTTGATTAATGGTATTGATCTACTCAATATTCTGTTTTGTTAAGTTCTATAATGTTCTGTATTGCCTTTGGTTTTGCTATACCTGATTGAAAGAACAACTATTGTGAAGATAATGAGATATACTATGGTACCTATTACTGTTATTCCAGTAACATGCTGTGAAATTCTGCACCAGTTTCACTACACTGTCTCAGTTGGCTTTATTTCATCCTGTTATATTGTATTTTACTACCTTTAAATTAATAAAAAAAACAAAAAAACACATTTAACTTGAAATTTATAGACTTAAAATCAAAGGAGAGGAAACAATTGTTCCATACCATACAACAGGAGATCAGAAAAAAAGCAAGGGTAACTTTCCCATCAACCACAGAATGGATAAGAAAGATATGGTATTTTCATAGTATGGAAAGCTATCCAACTATAAAGTAGAATAATCTTGAGGTTATTGTAGGTAAATGGATGCAATTGGAGATCATGTTCATGGGTGAAACAGTTTGAACTCATATGGGTGAGCCCTAGCAGGGAGTTAGGGGAGTTAGAAGGAACAAAAAAGCACAATGTATATTATAAAAGTGATAGGAGAAAAAACACCTGGGAGGAAAAGGTAGTGACACTGTTGTTTTCTTACTGTCTTGGCTTAAAACTCTTGTATTGTTTGCACAACTTTGTTAGGCTTGATTTTGATCTGTCTTATTTTGTTAGATTTTACTGTGTCTGATAGTATGGGCAGCTATTTTGAACATAATGGGATCTATTATGGTGTTTGTGGTTGGTTTCCTATTATCCTGTTTTGAAGTCCTATAATGTTTTCATTCATTTGCTTAATCGATTTTATTCCATTGTGTTTTGTTTGATTTTATTTTAAGTGATAGTATGGACAGCTGTTTTGAAGAAAATGAGACATTATAGGAACCATTGTTCATTTCCTGTTATCTGGTGTTGAAGTCCTGTAATGCTTTCATTCTTTTGATTGGTTTTATACTATTTTGTTATGTTTGATATTTCTGTGTGTGAAGCTATAGATAACTATTTTGAAGAAAATAAGAGACATTATGGTAGCCACTGTTGATTTCCTATTGTCTTGTTTTGAAGTCTTGTGCTGCTTGCATTGTTTTATTCTGATTTGCTTTGTTCTGTTTTGTTTTATTCTCTTTAAAATAAAAAATATTTTAAAAACCACTACCTTTAATCATCCTAAAATATTGAAAATACGTCCCCTTATTCAAACACATGTATCCAATCCTTTTTGTTAGTGTACCTGTCACTATCATATTTTAAATTTAAAACTTCACTCTATCTTTTAATCACTCCTTGTATATATGTAAGAATCATTATTGAGCCTATAACATATACACACATAATATAGTTAATGACAAAAACACAAAGAAAAGAGTGTGTATATTGAAATATTTGTTCAAAAAAATCTTAAAGTATGCCCTCAAGCAAAATTAGCTTTGAAGAAATTGGTTGATATCATGAAGCACTTCAGGTTAATACTGCATTGATATCCATTGAATGAGATGTATACTCAAGTCCAAGAAGAATGTAAAACTAAAACCTTCAGAGAATGCCTTCAAGAAAGCATATAAATAACTTTAACATTTATAATCACTTGTGAATTTATTTAAAATTTCTGTTAAGAAGACAAAACTATTCTTAGATCCCTCCAAATATAAATTTTTACATTTTCATTTACTGCTAACATAAATTTTTACACTACTTAAATCATCTTGTTACTAGTTTTCCTAGTCATCTTTTAGCTGTGGTTAAAGTTAGTACCTCTGACCTTCCAGGAGTTTGAATCGGATATTCACTCTGAGTCTTCATTCATCTTTCACTATGCCAAATAATAAACTGTGAGAGATGTTTATTTTTGATAATGAAAGATATGTTGCTATAGTTAGGAATTAAATTTGACAATTATTTTCTTTCACATCTTGCAATACATGTTTCCAAGCCTTTCTGGCCTTTAGCATTTATGCTGAGAAATGGAAAGTTCTGATGTGTTAGTCTCTATAGAGCATTTCTCATAGATTTAATATTCTTTCCATACTCTTGGAATTTTAAATGTATGAAGATATGAAGAGTTTTATTTTTGGTCATGTCTGATTGGGTCCTAAATTCCTCCTGTATCAGCATGTTTTAGCATTCTCAATATTTGAGAATTTTTCTATCATTATATTATTCAATAGACTTCTCATGTTTTTAGTGTGCATTTTCTTCCATACCAAAAATTTGGAAGTTTGTTTTTAACTATTATTGAGTGCACTTTCATGTTTTCATTGTATTTATTTTTTATAACTCTCTTTTATAATTTGTGAAGTATGTATTTAAACCATGAAATATTGTCTTCTTGAACCAGTTTGTTGATAAGGTTTTCCACTAAAATATTGATTTGACTTCTTGTTTTGTTAATTTCCATGATTTGTTTGGTTATACTTCAAATAATGCATCTTTTGTCAAAATTAATGATTTATAGCTTACATTATTTCCTCTACCTGTTTTGCAGTCTATTTTTGTTCTTTTTCAAGTCTTTGCTCAGTTTAAATATGTGTCATTTGAATTCTTTGTCTTGTATTTCATCTATGTTGATATCTTTGTATTCAGTTATTGTCAAGTTATGGAATCCTATTGCCTTTTTTATACTTCTTGTGTTATTATGTTTGCATATCTATAAGAATGGATATCTCATATTTTTTGCCTTCATACTCATAAAATACAGTAAGAAAAAACTTTTACATCAATAAAATTTGAAAAGACCAATAATAGTATAAAGTACATCAAAATTTTAAAAATTAGTAAAGGTTAATATTAATGATAATAAAATAAATTTTAAATTGAATCAAGGAATTTGGAAAAGGAAGATTTGGAAAAAAGAAGGAAAATAAAAATGAGAAAAAAATATCTATGGTGGTGGATGGAGGCATGCAGGAAAAGTCAGCATTTCACTTGCCCTGATTCCATCACTTTCATACTGAGATCTCGAGAAAACAAAATACAGTGATCCTTGCTGCTCACCACAGAATACAAATTTGCCTTCCACAGACTGAGGTTCCCATAGATTAAACTTCTCAGGAGGTCTCCACATAACCCTCCCAATACCTGTGACAGTCTCTTATAGCTGTATGTGATTCATTCCCTGTCGCAGACTGATCTCAGTTTCCATGAAATGTGGTTGTATAATAAAGCATCTGCTACTTGGGATAGTTCTTTCTCAGAAAATAAGCAATTCTCCACCTGGCTACTATTGAAACTACTCCAAGACATGTTGATACTGCAGTAGATTTCTTCTCCAAACATACATGAGGAGAGTTAATTTCAGACTAAATCTCTGTACCTGATTTGCAGGTTGCAATGACCATGAAATCCTTCTTCAGCTGGGATATTAATTGCTGGATATCACTGAGATAAGCAATCTTCTCCAGGTTTATCTTGTGCTTGTGTTGTTAAGTTTTCTTCCTCTTCAAAAGCTATGGTTGTCATTGTACACTACTTCTTTTTGTAATTTAAGAAAGAGAAAAGTCGGAAAACAAGAACAAAAAGCAGAAGGCATAAACAACAGCAAACTCAAAACAATAACAATACAGATTTTCACAACATAATGAAATAAATTTAACAATGGTTGTTATATTGCATATTTTTCTTTTCTTTTTGTACACTACATCTGCACTGATTTTTGTTTCTCTATGCTTTTTAATTTTCCTGTCACCATGTTGTCAATCCTGAAACTCTTCCTCTCATCTTCTCTAACCATAGATATATTTTGTTCTTTTTAACTATTAACACTTCTTACTCAAGATTCACACAACTGGCATGAGGATTCTATAACTTTCTCTGGAACACTTCTTTGTTTTTTTCTTTTTTTATTTTATAGAGAGTAAAACAAAAGAGAACAAAACAAAGCAGAACAGAACAGAACAACATAAGCAACAGAGCACTTTACAGCAAGACAACCAGATATTAACAGTAGCTATCATAATATATCTTTCTCCACTATAGTTGAGCATAGTTTCAAATACAATAATATCAAACATAACAAAATACTATAAAACCATTCAACAGAGTGAAAGAATTACAGGGCATTCTGAACCAAATAACAGAAAATAATCAATGGCTACTATAATATCTCATATTCCATAAAAATTGTTTATACTATTACATTTATTAAAATCCCAATAAGACACAACATGATAGAACCGATGGTAAAAGAAGAATAAAAGCATGGTAGGACTTCAAAGCAAAATGATATTAAATCAGCAATCACTGCCATATGTTTTATTTTCTTCAGAACAGCTGCTCATACCATCACACATAGTAAAGTCAAACAAAACAGAATAAAGCCATTCCAACTGATGAATGAAAACATTAAAAGGCTTCAAAGCTATGTAATGGGGAATCACAATTACTATAAAATATTATGTACTCATCAATTCTCATACTAGGGAGACTATACAGTATTTACACATGTGAGTTTGATTTATTTGGCTTATGAGTATGGTCTCAAGTTGTGTCCATTTATTTATAAATATCTCAATGTGATAATTCTTTATAGCTGAGTAGTACTCCATTGTATAAAAATATCACAAATTTTTTATCCATTCCTCAGTTGATGGGCATGTAGGTTCTTTCCAAGATCTGGCTATTACAAATTGTGTTGCTGTAGACATGGGTGCACATATATCCCTGTGGTAGGATATTTTCAATTCTTCTGGAAATTTGCCATTGTTTTTTTTTCTTAAATGAAGTTTTACTGGTGAAAGATAAATAGGACACACTCAATATGCCAAGAATTACAGCCAATTGTTCCTCAAAGGACTTATATTTAGAACATATAAAGAATTTGAAAACATCAGACCCCACAAAATCAAAGATCCAATCCAAATATGAGCATCTGACATGAATACACAATCCTCAGATAAAAAAATAAAACAGCAAACACATATTTGAAAAAATGTTCAAGATCACCAATTATTCAAGAGATGCAAAAGAAATAACATTGAGATTTTATTTCATCCCAAAAGAATGACTATTTTCAATAAATCAATGAATTAAAAATAATATAGGGGCTGTGAGGAAAACAAAACATTCCCTCCTCTTGATTTGAGTGTAGAATGGTGGAAGAAATGGAGAAATCAGTGTGAAGATTCCTCAATAAACTAGGAGAAGAGCTTCCGCTTGACCTTCCTACTCCTTTGCTGGATATCTTCCAAGAAAAATCTGTCAACACCTCAAAGTTATATAAGTTATTTTTAACAAGTCAAGAAAAACTTCATAAAATAAATTTTAATTAAAAAGAATGAGAGTCAGAACACATTTGTACCTGTTGAATAACATAAAAATAATATAAGAGAAATTTATAGCAATTAATGCACATATACTAAGGTAAAAGATCACTTATAAATAAGGTGAAACTACTTGTCAAATAACTATGAAATACAAACAAGCTAAAAGGAAATAATGGAAAAAAAGTAAAATTCATGATAGAATCAAATAAAATCAAGCTAAAATAATAATTCAAAACAATAAAGCAATGAGATTTTCTTTCAAAAAGATAAGCAAATTAAAAGAAAGCCTTGGATTAGAAATAAAAGTTTCAATAAACAAAATTACAGTACTCTGAAAAAGAAATTGAAGAGGAATACATAAAATGGAATAATATCTCCTCTCATGGATAGGCAGAACCAATATTGTGAAAATGGTCATATTACCAAAATTATTATAAAATTTTAGCACAATCCAAATCAAAATAGCATTAGCATAACTCACAGGTACAGAGAAAACATTCCTAAAATTCATATGAAATCATAAGAGCCATAGAATACCCAAGAAAATCCTGGGCAACAAAGGCAAGGCAAGAGGCATCACAATCCCAGACGAGAAATAATACTACAAAGCTTCTATAATATAATTAGCATGGTACTGGCAAAAAACAGGCCTGAGGATTGGATCAGCGGAACAGAACAGATGATACAGTCACAACTACAAACAAACTCAGCCACCTTATCTCTGACAAAGGGGCTGAACATGTTCACTTGAAGAAAAACAGTCTCTTTAATAAGTGGTGTTGGAAAAACTGGCTTTTTACAGGCCAAAGACCTAAACAAGGCCCAGGCCTATCACTGTGCACTAACTCAAAATTGATCAAAGATCTAAACATTAAAACAGGAACACTAAAACTACTGGAAGAGAAATGAGGTAAAAGTCTTGAAGGTAGGGGTAGGCAGAGAACACCTGAACAAAAACCAAACTGCACAGGAAGTACTTCAAATAATCAACAACTGGGATCTCATCTTATTAAAAAAACTTTTCCACATTGAAAGAAATAACCAAAAGAGTGAAACAAAAGCCAACATATTGGGGAAAGAATTTTGCCAACTGTCCTTCAGAAAAAGGACATTTATCTAGACTGTATAAAGGATTGAAAAACTCAGGCCTTCCAAATTTAAAGACCCAATCCAAAAATGCACATCTGAGATGAATACAAATGCTCTGATGAAGAAATACAAATGGCAAATAAATAAATGAAAAATGTTCAACATCATTGATCATTAGAGAAATGCAAATTAAAACAACATTGAGATATCATCTCCCTCTCAAGAGAATGCTAGCATCAAGAAATTAACCAAAAACAAATATTAGCAGAATTGTGAGGAAAAGAAAAATTTCTCCATTGTTGGTGAGAGTGTACAGTGTTAAAAGCACTGTGGAAATCAGTGTGGAGTTTCCTCTAAAAACTAGAATTAGAGGTCCACTTCTTCCCAGCTATTACGCTTCTGGGAAATTTCCCAGAAGAATTGAAAACATCATAGCACAGTGATATCTGCACACCTATGTTTATAGCTGCATGATTTGTAATAACTAGAGCTCAGAAACAACCCAAATATCCATCAACTGAGGAATGGTTAAAAAAGATGTAGTATTTTATACAATGGAATACTATTCAGCCATAAAGAATGATAAACTCAAGGATTTTCTAGGAAAATGGATGCAACTAGAAACCACCCTCCTAAGTGAAATAAATCAGACTTACATGTATAAACACCATATTTGCTTGCTAGTATAAGAAACTGAAAGAGTAAATAAGACCCAGAAATTACAATAGATACAGCAAAAGGGAAAAATTGCTCAAAGGGAAATTAAATTGTTTGATCAAACTTGCAGATCTGTATCTGTTAACCTGAGAAACTATTTTGAAGATATCAATATGCAATGGAACACAACTGTTAAATTCCTATAACTTTGATTTGAAATCCTATATCGCAATTATTTTTTGTTGTTGTTTTGTCATTTTGCTTTTGTTGTTTTTTGATTGCTTCTTGATTTTTCTGTTTTCTCTCTTTAAAATAAAAAAATAGAATTCAGTAATAAAAAATCTAAAATAATTTTATTAAAACACACAACAGTAATGCAAAATATCAATAAAAATTACTAAGAAATTTGTTTGATGCTTTTAATATTCTAGAAGTAAAATACACATTTTTATTCAAATATACTACATGATAATGACTAACAAATGAACAAAAAAATAACACAAGTAATGACACTGACTCAATTGTGAAAATTCTACTGTCAAGCAAAATCCAAGAAATAAATATTACCACTGTTTTATTCTATCAAAAACTTGAGGTACAATAATTACCATTTATCCTAAATTAATTAAAAAAACAGGGCAAGATGCTTTTAACCACCATATACAATGCCACTGTTGTGCTAATACCTAAAGCACATGAGGACAGGATGACACAAAATGTAATACAGAAAAAATTGAAGAACAGAAGAAAATTTCATGCCAGTATTTTTGATACAAAAGATACACAAAGTATCAATGAAACACAAGAACATCTAACAACACTTTAAAAAGATGATTCACTATGATCAATGAAATTCATCCACCTTGCAAGAATAGTCTAATGGTATTGGTGGAAAAAAACAACATACAGCAAAGGAAGAGCAAACCTATACATAAATCCAAACATTCATAGTCCACTGATTTTTTTCAAAGTACTGTGAATAAAGGTTGAAGAAAGAAGAGTCCTTTCAGTAAATGATGTTTGGCAAACGTCACACATATACAGATAGATGAGACTGGACTGCTATCTATCATTAATTACCAAGCTAAATTCATAATTAGGGGCTTAAACATAAGACATAAAATTTTCTAACTATAAGAAATAACCATTCAAAAATTAAGAACTTTAGTGTACTAGAGTTTCTTGTAAAAAGCCCAAAATCAGAGAAAATGAAGGTGAAAAATACAAATGTGATTGCATGAAAGTAAAATTCTTCTGGACAGAAAACAAATTAATCTACAGAGCACATAGGCACATGAATGCATACAATAAAGTATCTCTGTTGCTTGTACTGGCAATGCGTTTATATCCAAAGCATGTAAGGAACTTGGAAAAATTAAGAGTAGTATTTTCCTAAATACAATTTTACTAGATCTAAATATGTTTCTCAGAGAAGAAAATAAACATCAAATACATGAAAGGATGTTCAGAAAACTGTAAATCAAAACCATAATAATGTACCATCTGATCGCACTAAAACTGGTTAGTAACAAAAATGTTAAACATCAAATGTGCTAGTAATGATATGGAAATAAGAGAATCTTTTTGCAAGAATGAAGAATGTTGGGGCTGGGGATATAGTTCAGCAGCATAGCACCTGCTTGGCAAGTGTGAGCTCATAAGTTGTATCCCCAGTACCAAAAAAATGAAGAATGTTTATATTTGTATATCCAAAGTGAAAAGCAGTATTTTGGTTCCTCAAACAATTAAAATTAGAACTACCATATGAACCAGCAATCATCGTACTAGGCTTAAATTCAAAAGAAGCAATGTGAATATATGACTGACACATCTGTACTCCCAAGTCCTTTGAAAATCTATTCACAATGTCCAAGAAATTGAAACTGCCAAGAATGAAGACAATATAGTACAAATACACGATGGAAACTTCTTTAGCCATGAAAAAGAATAAAATTTTCGTATTTGTGGCAACATAGATTGAGCTGGTGATTATTAAATTAAATAACATTTGTCAGTAACTAATTGCTTAATTATGCATTACTTAAACTAAAATGTTCATTTCATAGAGTCTTAGAATAGAATAGTGACTGTAAGATCCTAGGGACTATGATGGGTAAAGAGATGGAAAAGATAGGAGTAACAGGTTCTGGGATACTATTGAACAACATGGTGACTAAGGTTGATGATAATCTACTTCACATTTCAAAAAACCAGAAGAATGGATTTTGAAAATTTTCTCTTCAAAGATATAACATCCTTAAATAGATAAATAGGCTTTCATCATTAAATTATACACACATTAATTTATATATATACATATATAATATTATGTGTATATAGACAACACAATGTCATATGGTACAGCCATTAATTTGTGGAGAATTCATCATTTTTTGACAGGCAAGGTTTTTAAATGGGTAATTCTAGTTAAATTATTGACATAGCCATATCATTGTAATAATTAATTTGGAAACAATCATTTGAATCCACTTTAGATATCAGAATGTGTCATTACTTGCAATAATTTGTATTTGGGGAATAAGGAAAACATGTAAACATAATTTATCTCTTTTTGCCTCTACATCCTAAATATATAATCAAAATCAACTACAAATTTTTATTATTAACATTTTCAGATTTTTATTTCTCAATCTGTGAAACCACAGATCTATATTAAGGACTTCCAATTTATTGTCTTTAAAAAATGTTGACATTATTTAATTAAAATCCAAAGAATTGCTTTATGGCCAAATCATATTAATTTTATTGCTTTAGTTCTCTAGTTTGTTATATTGTTTACCAAATAATGCAATAAAGTAGTTGAAGCTCATTATTGCATCCTATAAATAATTTTGTAAAATGTGAAATATAGTAATAAAAAAGATCAATAGAGAACTAATGTAATTATGAATGCCAGTATATTTTAATTATTTATGCAAATTTCCTTTAAAGAGCAAGCAAGTTTATCTAAATAATATGTGGTTGCATTCCAGCAAGTGAAAAGTTACATGCTAAAATTTATGTCACACAATTCATTGGATAAAAAATGAAATCCCTATTGCTATTTGTTGTGACTTTAATATTAGTAACACTGTTCCATGTATATCAGTCAAATACTCTGTCTTCTCCTGTGTGTGTGTGTGTGTGTGTGTGGGAGAGAGAGAAAGAGAGAGAGAGACAGAGAGAGAGAGAGAGAGAGAGAGAGACAGAGAGAGAGAAACAGAGAGAGAGACTGTAGCCAAGAGATTTATTCCAAATATTCCAACTTATTTATGTTATTTTCATTAAATATTTGTATTAAGTAGTCTATGCATAGAAGAGTTCTCAATAGTTGGTGTAAATTGTGTAGACACATACCTTTTTCTCAAAGGAAATTGAGTTATGTTGCAATGGATTCATTTTAACAATATACTTCTTGGGCTGGGGATTTAGCTCAGCTGCATAAGTGCCTGCCTTGCAAGCATGCAGTTGTGAGTTTGATCCCTGGTACCGATAAAAAAATATACTTCTAAAGTGTTTCTTAAGAACAAATATACAAACCAACAATATTGCTTTAATAATTTTGAAAATTTTCATTTCAGTCAATAATTCCCCAAATAATCAGTTCTATTTTTTAGTCCCTGTTTAAGACATACTTAATCTTCAAATAGGGCAAACAAAACATTATTTTCTCTAAAGATAAAGCTTATTCTACCATGAAAATATATCATGCTTTACATAAGTCAAACGACTATTATAAACACACACACACTCTCTCTCTTCTCTCTCTCTCTCTCTCTCTCTCTCTCTCTCTCTCTCAATGAGTCCATCAGTATACATAAACTTATATTCTCTTTTGTCTCTTCTTTTATTCCTGTTTTCCCTCTTTTCTTGCATCCCTATTTCCCTCTCTGCTCTTTCTCTTTGTTCCTATCTCTTGTCCTTTCTTTCCTTCTTTTCTCTTTCTTTTTCGCCTTTGTTTTCTTTTCTTTCTTGTTATTTTCCATTATGTATTCAATGACAATCATACATATAGCACATTGTTCAGTTCCCACACTAAGGTAGAAATAGTGGCCTGAAATAGGAAAAATTTAAATTCTATTTTTATTTCAGAAAAGTAGACTGCAAATAGTCAAAAGCCAGTATTTCTCTTGGGAGCTTAAGTAAGGAAAGAGCTTATTTTCTTTTCATGCATGAACTCCACTGCCCAAATGCCCATACTTGTCTTATGATGGAGTCTAATTTTTAAAATACTGAAACTACAACTAAGAATTTTTCATTGCTTTGTAAAATTTCTCCAGAAAAAAAGTGTATTTCCAAATAAAGACTATGTTTATGTAGTAGTATTTATATCTTGAAATATTTAAAGAATGTTAGGTTCTAAGAAAATATGTGTAGTTGCTAATGGAACATTCTGAAGTATTTTTATACCTGGAATATTTTTAGTGTTTTTTAGTCCTTTAATACAGATAATTACAACATCTATATTTTACTTAGAACTCTCCAGAAGGACAGATTCATTTGGATATATACATAAAAACAGATATATTTTAAGGGATTTATTAGGGATATTGGTTACATTTCGGAGGTCAGTGAGTCAAACAACAGACCCTCTGCAACTTTAAATTGAGGAAAATTAGTGGCGTCTCCAAAAATACTGAGGTTAGAGAATCTGAAGTTCTAACATCCATAACCTAGAGAACAAGAATGTTCAGCCATGAAATAGATGCAAGAGTTTCATCCTTTCTTTGTCATTTTTTCTATTCAGACCATTATTAGATTTAATGGAATCCACCTATAGCAAGTAAGGGTCTAATTTACTAAATGATTTCATTAAATCAAACACCAGTCACTTTTAGAAACATAGTCACAAACATATATGGAAATAATGCTTTAAAAGCTATTTGAGTATTCTGAATCTTGTCAAGTTAACATCTAGAATTATCTATTATACTTTATAAAGTATCAGTCATGTCACTCTTATTTAATTATAATGTATGACAAAGCCTACACCAGTGCTATCTTATTTTTATATTTAAAGTGTGATAGGTAACAGTTAAGTGAAATAACTTTTATGCAGGTTAATACCAAGTTAGCCTTGGAAATAAAAACACATTTCTTAATGTCCAAATTTAAATGTCCATTAAATTAGAGTACTCTGCTTTCTCTTCCATGGTTGTTATTCCCTTTATCAATAATGCACTCAGTTTAGAAAATCAAAAAACTCTACTGGTTTTAATTTCAGTCTTTATCATGATTTGAAGTTATCCTGTTGAATATAGTAAATTCATGAAAAGGTTCAATATGTCACTTAAACATAAGGAGTTTAGTCCATAAAAAATCAAACAAAAATAATATTTATCAAAGCATGTGATAGACAAATACACAAGATTTTGTGACATTAGTAGCTATTGTAGTCAGGGGTTGTGAGGAGAACAATTAAAATCAGGACTACAGTTTATAATATTATTTTATCATGATCACCCAGAGTTAACACAAAAAAATGCAGGAAATCTATTCACAACACTAAACATATAGAATATTTAGCCAAAGGGCCTAAATCCCACGGAAATGTCCAACATAAGTCCAGATGAAGATCTAGAGCTCATGAGAATGCCTCCAATGAATCCAACTGGAGGTCTAGAGCCCACAAGAAGGACTCACCCCAGTCTCTTTTATGTATCTGTGCTGGGAAGGCCCAAAGGTCAGTGGTCTAAGCTAGAAAGTCTATGCCAGCAGGGTGAAGGAGCTGTGCTGGTATGTTGAGGGTTGTACATTGTAGCTAAGAAGTCATGCTCAAAACAAAGGCCAGGACTGTCCTGAAAAGCACCACAGCCATCTTAATCGACATGGAGCCCTGAGCTTCTTGAATGAAAAGTACAGTTGAGGACATGCAAGGAGGCCAGCATGATGAGTTCGTCCTGGAGACCAAGCAGCACACGTCTTCCTCTCCAAAGCCAGGAAACAATGCTCGATATAAGGACCAGAGCTTCTCCAGGAGAACCTAATGGCTCAAACAGCAACACGTAGGAGAAGCCACAATGCTTCAACGCCTCAACATACAGCTTCTCCTTCTCCATGTCTCTGTTTATGCTAGCAACTTTCCTCAGGTGTAACATCTACACTCAGCACCGTGATGATTTAATTCCGCTGTCATTAAGTTGACTGTCGGTTTTAAATCCATAACAGTAGCATAGATATAAAAGCTGTTTGAGAGATTTAGAAAAGGTTTTCCACAAGAAAAATTGTCTAAATACAATACCTTCCATGAAAAATTTTGTTTTCAGTCAAAAGTTTAGGGAAAAACACAATACATACAAACTCATGAATTAAAGAGGAAACATAAAATGATAGCTGTAACGAAGACTGTGTGGAATGAATCTGAAGATATATTCAATATGAAAAAAAGTTAACTGGAGTATTGCACTGCTGTAATATTGTTGTCCAATACACTTTAATTGGAATTTTAAATCCAAAGCAAACTAGAAGTTTATCACCAGTTAAATGAATTAGTCTTTTCAAAAGTCAAAATAGTTTTAGTTTTCAAATTTCAGCCAATAATAACTAACATAGAGATATATCTTGCAAGTTGAATAATATTTTGGATTAAAGGAGAGTGCACATAGGCTAAGCAGAGAATAAATATAATCTTTTATTTATTTAATTTTAATTATCAAAAATATTTGTGTATATTTATTGAGTGCAATATATTTCAATATATAAATAGATTGTAAAGATTAAAGCAGTCTAATTACAAATCCATTCCTGATATAATTATTAATTTTTGAGTTGAATACATTTAAAAAACATTATTTTTGCTATTTTAAAATATGCCATACATCATTGTCATAGGCCACATTCTCTCCAGTATATCACTGAAACTTATCTGTGCTTTCAAAGTGAAAATTGCTACCCTCTTCAAAAACATTTTTTTCTTATGAGTATGGTCTCAAGTCACATACATTTACTATAAAGTCTTATGATTACAAGAAAATTGTAATACATACTAAAAACACTATATCTGTCTCATTTAGTCTCCTCCTCAGCCATTTGTAACTGTTATTTTACTCTTTTACAGTGAGTTCCAGTTTTTTAGAGTCTATCTGTGCTATGGCTTGTATTTAAATATCCCCTAAGGTCTCATGCAGTAGGTGAAGCTTTTCGGAAGTGATTCTATCTAAAGTGTGTGATGCTGGGATTAATATTGTGATGCTAGGATTAATTCATGCTGTGATGCTACCATTAGGGATGCTCCACCCTTGGTGTGAGTGCTACTATTCCTAAAGGCAGCTAAACTAGTTAGAATATAAGGGAAAGAAGAGAGCTGCTGTTAGTCAATTCTGGCTGCTTGCCCTTTTCTCTACTTTGCTGCCTTCTGCCTACCATGAGTAGTTTCCACTCTGTGATGCCCCACTGTCATGTCACCCTGCTTAGGAACCAGTCAAGTATAAACTGAAACATCTACAAACAGTGAGCTAAATAACCTTTACCACTTTAACATTGATCATTGGTATTTTATCTCAGCAAAAAATTAAAGTAACCAAGAAAACCTGTAAAAGATATCATGGCACATTTACATTTCTTTGGAACTATTTCTTTTAATACAGTGTCCTTTAGATTTATCCATGTTGTCACAAATGAAAAATACTTATTTTACAGCTGAGTAGTATTTATTGTAAATGTATTCTACATTTTGCATCTGTTTATCTGACAATGCGCACTTCAGTTACATCTATTTTTTGACAATTGTCAATATTAGAATGTATTAGGAGTGCAGCAAACACTTTGGTATGCTGATTTCAATTTCTTAGAATGTGTACACTGAAGTGTGATTTCTAAAGAAAATATAAATTCTCTAGAGGATCTCCACACTCTCTTTCATGCTGGTTTTATTAATGTCCAAGTCCTGCAGCATGTAAAAATGTTCCCTTTGCACTACAGCTTTGGCAACATTAGTTTTCTTTTGTGTTTTTTATAATAATCATTCTAATTTATGTCATGAAGTATTTACCTATATCTTCTTCTAGTATTTTTACAGTTTTCAGTATTACATTTAAAACTTTAGTGAATTTTGGTTAGTTTTCCTATATGGCATGAGAGAGCGTATAATTTAGTTATTTCTTAAATAATTTCTTGTGAATATCCTGTTTCAGCCAAAATAATAGGACATTTATTCGTTATTTTGCTGGGTATTGCCTTGACGGGTTGCCTTTCAGCCATGCCTCCCAGCCTTGGAGCCCGCTTATTATGGACTGAAACTCCCACAAAGAGTGAGCTAAATAAACCTTTCCTTCCTTCATTTTCGGTGTAAGGTATTTTGTCCTAGCAAGGAGAGAGAAGTAACCAAAACACTGATTGGCTATCAATATATGGATTAATTTTTGAGGTCTTGCCTGATCTAGTAATCCATTTATATTTTTTAGGACTAATACCATGCAAGAAATTTGTCATACTTTTTTATGACTTTGTAGTAGACTTTAAAATCAATACTATTGTTTTCCACTTTGTCCTTTTTTCTGAGGATTTATTTCATTAATTTTTGCCTTAGGTCATATCATATATATTACAAGTATTTAAAAATTTGTGTGGCAAATGACATTGACATTTTGATGGAAATTGCATAGGATATGGATTCCTTTATATAGAATGGGCATTATAACAATAATAAATTTCAAAATCAAAGACCATTTGACTTTGATTTTTATCAGCTACAAACAATTTCTCACAATTTGGACTGTTACTGCATATAATTTCTGTTTTGTTGAATAAAACTGGTCAAAATTTTTAACTTTTAAAACTATTTTGAATAGAATTCTTTTCTTAATTTCTTTTTCAGATAATCTTTAGTGAGTTTAAAAGTTAATATCTTTATGTAAGGTCATTTATATATGAAGAATTTCTTCTCGCTTACTGCATTTAAGAATATCCTTGTCTTTTAATTTTGATAATTTTATTATAGTATGCCTTGAGTTGTAGTGCTTTGAACTGATCTGTTTGTGTCCTTTTGAGCTTCTTGAATAGTATACCTGTATACTTTACAATATTTTGAATTTTGTCAGACAATATTAGATGAAATATACTTCCCACTCTTTCAAATTTTTTCCTTGATACATAACCAGAATTCATGATTACATGTTTGGTGGTATCACTATTCTAATGTATATTTTCTTCATTCTTTTGAATGTCTTTTCTCTTTGTTCCCTCAATTTGCTCATTTAAAATGTTTAATCATCAAATTCATTAATTCTTCATTCTACTTGATCAGCTCTGTTATTATAATTCTGTATTAAAACTTTTAGTTCTGTTAAAATCTCCCTCTCTAAATGTTCTTTAAATACATTCCTATGGTCACTTATACCTTTAATGAACTTTGTTCAAAGCCTTTGACTATTTATCTGTATTTTTGCATCATTTAAAATTTTTAAAATTTATATTAATACATATTTTCAGTACAACATGATTGCATTCAATATGAGTCGACATTTTGCTTTCTTCTCTTTGAACTCCCTCTCTTCTCTTCATTTTCTTCTCTTTTTTCTATCATTATTTAATTTTATTAGTATAGTTTAGGTATACATAATGAACACAGTCATCATATGGAACTTGTACCTTATGTGATATACTCTAATTCTCTTTTTCTCCATCTCGTTCCCCTCCTTACTGTCCCCTTTCTCTTCTTATTTACAAAATATTTGTTTCCATTTATCTTTATTTTTTCATTTTTATACCTGCTTTTCTTCCTTCCCCCCTTCCTTTTTGTCCCTTTCCATTTCAACATTTTTTTCCTATTTCACAATGTCTATTACATTTTTTTCCTCATTTGTCCTTTAGTTTCTCAAACTAGAAAGGCAATGCAATATTTACACCTTTGTGTCTGATTTATCTTAGTTAAGATTTTGGCCCCTAGATGAATCCATTTACCTATAAATGTTTCGAGTTTATCATTCATCAGGTGATCATCATTTTGACTGTTTCCAATGTTCATCTTTTACAAACTATTCTCTAAACATTGATGCACATACTCACTGTAGTACAATGCTTTTAATTCAAGAAGATATGAAGAAGAGGATTAGAAGGGTCAAATAGAATCTCTAATTATCATTTACTGAGGAATCTTTATACTGATTTTGACAATGGTTGCATCACTCTACATCACCTCTGTATAATGTTTCCTTTTCACTCCTACACTTGCCAGCATTTGTTGTTGGTTGATTTATTGAGAATAGCCATTCTTTCTGGAGTGAGACAGATTCTCAGCTTGTTTTAATTTGAACCACTCAAGTGACCAATGAGGTTGAACATTTTTTCATATATTTATTGGTCTTTTTTACTTCTTCATCTGAATAAGTGTGTATTCATCTTGATGTTCATTTTTAAATTGTGTCTTTAATTTTGGTGTTTTTGATTCTTTCCAATTCTTTATATAATCTGTGTATGAGTCTGTTGTCTAGCAAAAATTGGCAAATTTGTTTGTGACACAACATTTTTCTCCTTACTTTTTTGGTGATTTCTTTTACTGTGCAGAAGCTTTTTAATAAGATTAAATCCAAGTTACTGATTCTTTGTAAATTTTCCTGTGCAATTGATGTTTTGTTCATAAAGTTTTTGGCATGTGAAAAGTCAGTTATTCTGACACTATTTATTAAGGAGATGATGTCTTTTCCAGTGAATGTATTTTTCCACCTTGTCAAAGATAACGTGGTTGAGTGCATTTGGAATTGTTTGTTCATCTTCCTTTTGTTTTTTTGCCAGTACCATGCTGTTTTTAACATAGCAACTTTGTAATATAATTTTATATCAGGGATTGTGATCCCCCTAGCCTTGCCTTTTCTACCCAGAAATACTTCCATACTTCTAGGTCTCTTCTGATTCAAAGTGGAATTTAGCATTTTTTTCTCTATTTCTGTGAAGCATACTATTATTATTTTGACCTTGATTGCATTAAAGTTGTGCTAGAAATTTGGAATTGTGGCCATTTTCACTATATTTGTTCTGCCTACCCAAGAATAAGAATTGATCTTTCCATTTTCTGATATTTTTTGATATCTCCTTTTTCACAGTAGCATAGCTTTAAAAATAAAGATATTTTACTTCCTATCTTAAATTGATTCCTAAGTATTCCATTTTTCTATGCTATTGTAAAAGGTATGGTTTCTCTTATTTCTCTCTCAATCAGTTTGTTTGTGTACAGAAATGCAATTGATTTTTGTGTGTTTATTTTGTACCCAGCTATGTGACTGAATTTGGTTACTAGATGTAGATCTTTTTTGATGGGTTTTTCTTGGGTCTTCTGTGTAGAGTATCATGGCATGTGCAAACAATGATCATTTAATATCTCCCTTACTTATATTTCTTTTATTTCCTTTTCTTCTCTAGAAGCTTCAATCAGTATTTCCACAGCTAAATTGAATAAGAATGGTGAGAGTGTATATTTCTTTTTTCTGATTCTAGGGTGAAAGTTTTCAATTTTTGACCATTGATATGATGTTGGCTGTTCGTTTGTCATAGATGGTTGTTTTCTAATTGAAGTAAAGGACATCTCTTCCAATTTTCTGTAGGACTTTTGCCATGAATGGATTTGAGACTATGTGAAATGTTTTATGAGGTTGATTGAGATTGTCATGTGATTTGTTTCCATGGCTGTTGATATGGTGTATAACATCTATTGGATTTAATGTGTTGAATGCATCACTGGAATGATTCTTACTGAAATGTAGTGTATAATCTTTATGATTTGACACATTCTGTTTGACAGTACCTTATGAAGGATTTTTACATCTATGTTTATTAGAGAATTTGGACTGCAGTTCTCTTTCTTCGTTGAGTCCTCCTCTGATTATGGTTCCAGGCTAATACTTGTTCCAGGCATAACATTGACAGCCATGCTTCCCTTTCAATTTCATTAAAACATTTGTAGAGTAATGGTATTAGATATTCTTTAAATTTCTTATAAAGTTCATCAGAGAATCAATCTATCAGGACCTGACCATTTATTTGTTACTTAATTTTTAATTACAACTTCAATGTGTTTGATTGATGTTAATTTATTTACAAATTTTATATCTTCTTCATTCAGCTTTGATATTTCATATGTATCTGGGAGTCAGTCCATATACTCTGTGGTTTCCATCTTATTAGAATAAAGTTTCTTGAATTAGGTATTGATTATCTGGATTCTTGCACAACCTGTTGTGATTTCACTCCTCATTTTTAGTTGCATATGTTATTGTTTTTCTTCCTTTTTTGATATGGGTTAAAGTTTTATCAATTTTACTTAGTCTTTCAAAGATGAAACTCATTGATTCTCTGTATAATTTTATAATCTTATTTGCATTAATTTTTGCCCTAATCATTATAATTTTCTCTCTTTTGCTTGACATTTTCTTCTTTTTCTAGAAGTTTGACATTCAACATCAGGTTGTTTATTTGAGCACATTCTGTTTTCCTAGGTGAGTTTTCACTGCTATCAATTTTACTTGTAGTACTGCCTTCATTAGGTTCCATAAGTTCTGGTTTGATGTATCAGAATTTGCATTTAATAGTATCTACTGTTTAATTTTCTTCTTAATTTTTACTGTTACCAATTGGTTGTTCAGGAAGGTATTATTTAATTTCCATGATTTCCAATTTCTTTGCACAATGATCTGAGAGTACACATGGGCTAATTTCAGTTCTTTTATATTTAGTGATGCATGTTCTATGAACTAATATGTGGTCTATTTTGGAGAAGGTCCTTTGGCCAGCTGAGAAGAATGCATTATGATATTTTGGAGTAGACATCCACTAAGCACATTTGTTCAAAAGTTGAGTTCAGTTCTGCTACTTCTTTGTTGATTTTTTAGTTGATCTGTTTGTGACAATGTAGTATTGAGTTGTCAAATTACCATTGTCTTAGTGCCTAGTTGATTTTTCATGTCTGTTAATATTTGTTTAATAAAGTTGGGTGCACTAGAACTTTATATATGTGTGTATATATATATATATATATATATATATATATATATATATATATATCCATGATTTTTATCTCTTCCTTTTTGTATTTTAACAAATATTTAGAGACCTTCTTATCTCTTTTTATTACTCATGGCTTGAAATTCCCTTTGTTTGCAAATAGAATAACTATTATTACTTTTTTCTAGGTTCCTGTTACATGGACTTTATTTTTCATCCTTTTATTTTCAGTCAATGAATTTATTTTTGATTTAAATGTCTTTCTTATATACGGAAAATTATTGGATCTTGCTATTTGGTCCATTCTGCTAGTTTCTTTTCTTTGGTGAACTGAGACCATTTACACTGATGGTTATACCTGATATATATTGGATTATCCTTGTCATCAAAGCTTCCTGTTGTTTATTCCTTGACTTGGCTGCTTGTTTAATTGCTTGCCCTACCTGGTGACTTCTGTCTACTTGTGTTCTTATGATTGTGGTCTTTCTCATCTGTTTCTAATTTACCCTTCATCTCTTGTACATGTGGTTTGGTTGTCATGAATTTCTTCAGTTGTTCTTTGTCATGGAAATATCTTATTTCTCCACTGATTCTGCAAGATATTTTTGCAGGCTATATCAATTTGTCTTAGAGGATGTTATCCTTCAGGAATTGAAATACTTCACTATATCTTCTTTTTGGCTTGAGAGATTGTGTTGAGAAATCTACTGTGATTCAGATGGACTTCCATTTTGGTGATTTGTTTCTTTTCTCTAATAGCTTTTAATACTCTGTCCTTGTGATGAATTTCTTGAATATTGACTATTATATACCTTGGTGAAGATTTATTTTGGTCATGACTAATCAGAGTTCTGCATGAATCACTTATCTGAATGTCTTATTATTTTCATGCTGTGAGATTTTTCTGTCATTACTACTGTGAAGAGGTTTTTCATGTTGTTTTTGCTGACTCCAGATTTTTCACTCATACCAATGAGTTTTCCTTTTTCTACTTTGCATCATCTTAGAGTCGTTGGATTTTTTTTCATAGTTGCTTGCTATTTTTAAGAGAACTTTCTTTTCAAGATTGGTAGCAATGATCCTGCCTTCTCAGTCGTGTATTATGTCTTCATTTTTGTTCATTTGCTTTTGCAAAATTTCAGTGGAATATTTAATTTCTTGTATTTTTATTTGGAACTGTTTCATGGATTCCATTTCTTTCCTGTGTTGAACATTCTTAATTTACTTCATTTCCCTATGTTACTCAATTTTTTTGCTGTGTCTATGCCACATTCTTTGAGCAAATCTTTCATTATGGTCATCATCTTTTTATGTGAGAGATTATTTTTGATCTAATTATCTTTATAGCATTATTAATGTTTATTTCCATTCTGCTACTATTATTTCAGAAAATTCAGGTGAGTGATTTCTGATTCACTCTTCTTCATTGTCTCCTGGATTTTTTCTGAGTAGGCTGTAGTTCTGTGGTTGCATTTTGCTTCTTCATCTTGTCATTCTTCTATTTTTTAATTTTAATTTGCTTTTGTGTTGATACTTGTACTTTCAATATGTTAGGTAGATTTATTACTAACACCGAGGCTTCTTAGGAAATATCTTATCCTTAGACATGTCATATAGTTGTAGCTGACTCTTAGTCTTTGGCTGCTCCAAAATCATACCTTTCCCATTTATTAGGGATGGTAAGGTACTATGTATTTAGTTAAGCACCCAGTCCTTTGGTGCTGGTCTCTAGTGATGATTATGATCCCAGATAATCGTAGTATTGTATACAAAGATGAGCAACTGATTGCATCAGTTATAAAATTCTCAATAAAATATTACAGTTAGTAATAATACTATCAAGCACAGCCCAGAAACTGACACACTGTTATAACTTTTGGTCATTTTAATTTGGTACTTTTAACCTTAACTGCAAGAGCTATACTTATATTTTTAAAAATCCAATAGAAATAAGGAACATATGTGGTGAGTTTCCCATTGGTAGAGTGATTTTACCCTAAGAAAGAACTTTATTGATCTAAGGGGAAGAATAGAGCAATAACTGAAGATAAATATACTAGAAGGAAAGCTGAAGCACGAGGGATGATCACCAAGTTTTGGGGTGCTGGAAAAGAGGACAGGGGGAAAGAATGAAAGAGAAAGCAAACTAACACCAAAGTGAGCTTGAAAGACTACAGACAATGTTCATTCACATGTAAATATCCAATAATCTAGAAAAGCAGCTGAGGAAAGAGAGTAACAAAACAAATAGAAAAAACATCAACAATGAATGGCAAAAACTAAGAATCTTTCATATTCCACTCCACCCCTCTGGAAAAAAAATGCAGGAATAAGAAAATGAAACACAGCAATAAATCAAGAGCAAAACAAGAAAAAAAATTCCTCTGGTGCTCACAGTTCTGCAGTTGGTTTAGTGGTGGGTATGAAGTTATCTTGGCCTCTGGATGTTTGGACTGATGCCAGCATCTTCAGCCAGCAGCTTTCTGAATAGCCTGTACATTTCTCCTTAACCTGATTGTCTCAGCATCATTCTCCCACATGCTGTGCTGCCTTGAGACAGAGACACCCCAGTGTTGCAGCCAGTCTTGTGCATGGCTGGCCACTCCCAGACCTTGTGCAGCCTTCTCTGTTCCACATCACTGCCTCTTCTCACATGCTAGTCACAGGGTGGTATGTTTTGCTGCCTTCCCACTCCAGCACTTTCCTTCTCTGGTGTCCTTGCTTTTCCTTGCTTCCTGTTATCTTTATTATGTGATTTAATAAACATGCTCAGGTATGCTTTTGTAAGTGACTTCATATAATATTTAAGCTTTTGTTTCTGATTTATTTCACTTAATAGTATGCTTTCAAAGTATATCCATTTGTCTAAAAATAACTCAAGCATCCTTCTTTATAGCAGAACACATCTTATTGAGTTTTTCAAAGATGATTATTTTGAATGATCTTTCAGAAAATTTGTAAATATCCATTCCTTTTTCACAACTATTACAATTTTATGGATTTCTTTTAAGGGTGTCACGTTGTGTGATTCTTTATTGTCCATAAAAACTTGTTCTCTGTGTACTTAATTCTCTTACCTTTGTACGTAATTCTCTTTGTACTTAATTCTTTTATCTTTCTTTCAAGCTTTAAGATTTGTTTTAGCAAGTAGTTTTCTTGTTAGTTCTCTAGGCTGAAAGGATTTATTTTGGATTGCAGTTGAGTTGGGGTTGGATCTAGACATGAGCTAATGCTGGGATCACAGAGGAGACCAGAGTTTCTTGGTCTCTACTGGATTTGAGTCCTGTTTCCTGGGAGGACTTCACTGTGTTTAGACGATTCATTGGTGTGACTATACAGGGTTAAAGTTCTCATTTTGGTTTCAGAGACAAGGGGCTTATTAGCAGCTATGCTCACTGGGATGAGTTCTTTTAGTTCTGAAGGAAGTCTCTGAATAGATCACTCAGGAATCACTGATATGTGTTTCCTGAGAGGATCCTAATAGAGCATCTTTGTCCTCAGAATGTGGTTGAAAAAAGCTGGAATAAGTTATCAGTCCAATTCAAGTTCCATAATGAGTTTAAGTCAAAGCATCAACCTTCAGGTTCATTGCTCTAAAAGTCTCACTCCAAATCACCAAGAAGGTAGAAGTGTATTCAGAATCAAAGTACAAGACCACATGAGTATTCACTAATGGGCAGAATTTGACATGCTGGTCACAGTGACTCTGAAAGGAAAGTTTCCACTTCGGACACTTGACAGACAGAATTTATTCAATACTACAATAAGTAGGTGTTCAAATCAAGCTTCAAAGCTAATTTTGAATATGCTGTATGACTGATGTTGGTAAGCCAAACTCAGTGGCACTAACAGTACAACTCTCAGAAGTTTCCTATACAGGTAAGATTGCTTTCAGAACATAACTAAAAAGAGCTAGAACTAACAGTCAAGGTCTTTCTGAGAAATTCTGTGTAGAAGAGACCAGAAATTCAGTCATGTGGTGTTTCCCAAAAGTTACCTGCACAAACAGGAAAATGCTTCAGGTGCAGCAAAGACATTCTGGACCCAAGACTTGAAACTTGAAGATTCTGATATAGAACAGAAGTTAGCAAGCCTGTCTTAGTAGAGCAGATTAGTGAATCTCTCTCTGGGTCAGTGTATAAGCAGAACTTCCTGGAATCATAACTATTGGGAACTGGATCAGAATTAGAGAATAACTTCAGTCTACTTCTAAGATTTATGTTTATGGGCAGATATTCTACTCTTCCAAGATACTTGTGTGAATGTTTCTTCTGAGTGCTTTGGCAGATAGCTTTGGTAGTAGGCTCAAAGCCAAATGAGATTATAGCTAAGGCATTCAAAGAATGGAGTTGTTTCTAGATCAATGGTAAGGAACACAATTATTGAGTCTATTGCATCAAAATGACCTTCCGGGTTTTGGGTTTTTCAAGAGTTTCACAAACTCCTACAAGAATCACAATGCTTTCATAATGATATTATTTTTCTTGAATTCATGCATAGAGTTTGCTGTGTGTGGATATGACTATGTGTCTTCCTCTACTGATTTCTTGCAACCACTTACAATATGTACTTGTTGCCACAGAACCCATAGCTTTCTTTGGCATTTTATTCAAACTTATCATCATGGACATGAGAATCATAACCATGCACTTTCTTCTTTTGGTAAAATATTACATCAGTTATGTATAGAAATGATTACCAATGTCTTTCTTACTTAGGTCACATTCTTTAGAACCATATATTGGTGATCCTTATAAGATCATACAGCCCAAAATGGGAAAATATCTAAGCAGTCATTAGCATTTTTCACCAACTATTTTTTATCACCTGTTGTTCATGCATGCCAAAGTTTTCTATCTTCCTCTGCTCTAGAGTTTGACTGGCAACATAGTTAATATTTAACAATGAATATTACTAACAGTGTGATACCTACAAGCATAAACTTCTAAGCCGGAATATAACTGATCATTTCTTTTCTCCCCCTCTATCATACTAACCAGTATTTTGCTACACTGTAGATGCTCCATCATTCTGGGTCATAGACTAATGCCAACTTTAAAAAGCCCAGAAAGTTTTTAGGGGTCATATAGTATGAACAAGAAATTTAAAAGAAATATTGTTTTAGGTGAAACAAGTCTGTGTATGCATTAATACACTATAATCCTGTTTATGGTAGTTAATGAAACAATTGCTACTAGAAGTTATTTCTAACCACTGTGGTGTTATTTTTGAATATATATATATATATATATATATATATATATATATATATATATACAAAATAAAGTATGTGGCAACAATTTAAGAGCCTAGTTAACAAGGCATGAGTTAGAGGAAACTTGAAATTCATGTTGTTTTACAGCATATCATTTGGTAAACTAAAAAACACCTACTTGCAAATAATTTTAAAAGAGACTATGTATGCAAAAAAATGTTTGTAGATATAGAGAAAGAGTTTAAAAACAACAGAGACTCATTTCTTGCTGTTGCCTTTGTTTTTTAAACTATTAAAGAAAAGAAGGACTTATAAAAGTAAGTACTTTTGCAGGTAGGATTCCACAAATTCAATGACTTGCAAGACTGGAAGAGGTAAATACATCTCAACCTCAAAAAAACTAAAGCATAACATTTAGAAATGTTTCAAGTGTTAAATTCCCCTTTAAATTTAATGACAATAATCAAACTGAAGTTCTTGGTGTTACATCTATTACTTAAGATTTCAATTGATTTAAATTGACATCCATTGAATTCTTCCCATGGAAACAAATGGCTGAGGGAAAATAAATCAAATATTTGTCTTTTGCATCACAATATGATTAGTAGAATTCCGGCAATTAAGTTTACAAATAGATATATAGAGGTAAGAAAATAAAGAAATATAACAAACCAAAGAAGAGACTATGTATCAAATAATTATAGGTATAGTTGCCAGCACAGAAATTTTATTGGAATGAAACTTAAAAATCTGTTTAAACAGAATTTAGTTCCAAAAAATCATGATGGATCAACTGCAATTGCAGAATAATCAAACCTGCCCTTACACAATGAACTGAATTGATAAAATTTGAATTTTATCTAAAGTTTTAGAACAGAATAAAAGAGAATGGTTCTTCTCTTTGTATGTCTATTATTGCTTCTTAAATTTTATCTAAGCATTAATTAATGTCAAATATCTATGTATTAAATATACTTTAACAAATATGACACATTAAATATAATATATACTTAACATTTATTTCACATATGCTAAAAACAAACAATAGAAGGACTCAATAAATTTCAGAGATTCAGATCTCATGATGACTTATTAAAAGTTCTGAGAACTTCATTTGGGAAATTATCAATAATAGTCATGTTTCATATAGAGAGAAACCTTGGGGCTTGATCATTCTCCTGAAAAAAGACTGAGAGATATAGGAAAAAAATCTTTGGGTATAAGGTCAAGAAAAAATATTGCACAGAAATAAGAAGAGAACATAAATCACAAAATATAAATGCTAAATTGAATATCACTAAAGACTGTTCTTCAAATATCCTTTTTAGAAAATGAAAAGAAAAATTACAATGTTAAAGCACACATATCTGAGAGTTGAGCTTGCTATGGGACATATACAAATAACCCTTAAAAGTCAATAGCAAGAAAAAAGACAACATCAAAAAAGATCAAATTTAATAAAAAACTTATCAAAACATACATAAATATCAAATAAGTGCATATAAATGTAGTCAGCATCATTAGTCAGAGAGAAAAACAAAATTAAAAGCATTAAATGTGATATCATTATACACCGCTTCGAATGGCTAAAATTTAAGGCACGTGATACATTTTTGGAAACACTTTGGCATTCTCTTATAAAGTAAAACTTGCATATATTCCATGACAAAGAAATCCTATCCCTAGTTATTGATTAACTGAAATTAAATCTTACATTTATGTGGAGAATTGCAAGAAAAAAATGCTCCTAACAGTTTATATCATAATTATCACAAAGTAGAGCCCCAAATTACATGATGGTACATAGAATAGTATATTGCAGCACAGTCATTTAATGAAATGCTCTACAGCAATTATAAAAGTTGATGTACTACTACAACCACATGAGTGGATCCCATGTACATTTTTAAAATGAAAGAAGCTAACTTAGTAGGTTGAATATTGCCTGATTCCTTTTTTTTTTTTTTGTACCAGGGGTGGAACTCATGACATGGCACTGGCCAGGAAGGCACTTATGGCACTGAGCTAAATGCCCAGCCCTCAGTTGGCTTTCTTAACAAAGACAAAACTCTAGAAACAAGAAATAGTCTAGTGGTTTCTAACACTGTGGGCTAGGTACAAAAGTTTTCTTACAGCGTATTACTACAAAAAAGGCTCAACAGTTATTTTTGAGAGGTGGCAATATTTTATAACATGATTGTCTTGCATGACAATATACTAGTGATGGTGAACCTTTTAGAGATTTCAATGATAGCAAACAGCCCACTGCAGCACATGTATCATAGGTTCACCACCACTGCTTACACCATTGCCAAATTTATCATTCTGCAAAACAAAAGGGTAAATTTTATCAAAAAACATACGTAAATAAATCAAATTTTAAAAATAGAATTCAAGTAAATTTGTTACTTAGATCTATTATGAGTTATTTTAAAATTTTAAATTTTTCATAGACCCCCTCCAGTACTTTTTGTACCAGGGGTGGAACTCCTGGTACAAAAAGTATTTATAATGTATTTATAATGTATCTGTTAACCAAAAAATACACGACATTGCCCGCATTTGGCCTGACAAAGAAGTATAAAGGACAGAAACATCGTATATATGAGATAGGAATTTCAAATAGTGCTAATTTTGCAATATATTATATCTTATTTGCTGTCTTACATTTTTCTTTCTTTTCTTTCTTCTCCAAGTAATTTTTGGGTGCTCATCTTTTGCCAGATATTTTCTTGGTCTAGAGTACAGTAGTGAACAAAAAGACAAAATACTTTACCTCAAGTTGAATACATTATAGGGAAGATACTTTGCAAGATCTCCAGAAATAACTGTTAATCTATTTCTGGTGCAGGCTTTTAATACTAGCTGTATATTTTAAGTAACACTGACTGTTTTCATAGAAAAAAGGTCACAGAACTAATCATGCCTAAGAACTCTTACATTGCTCATTATTCTCCAAAAATACATGGTTATTTTTCATTAAAGAGAAAACATTTCCATGGAAAACTTAGATATTACATACCTTTTCTGATTATACTTTTTGCTTATCTGCTGTAGTGAAACTGAAAATTTTTAGACAGCTTGCTTTTATTAGGCACCAGAGTAGCCATCACATGAGATAGCGATTAGTAGGCAAATATTACTCCTAATAAAAATTTTATTATTTGTATTCTCTTCATTTTTAGATTATTTTTCTTTAAAAGCTGTTATTCATCTGATTCAGGAATTATGTTTAATTTCTTCTACAATTTCCCACAAAAATTAAATTTTCAAAACTACATTGCATGGAAATGAAGTGTTTTCATTCTTTGTATTTTATTCAAAGAGAAAAAAACAGAAAAAGTGTAGAAATGATACAGAATTTTTAAAAAAGATAAACAGTAAGAAATCATTAGTTGATAAATTACATATTGTCCTCTTAGAAATAGTTGCTCAAAATACAAAATTAAATCGTACAAAGTAGACATTCAAAGAGTGAGACTGCAAACAGCTATGTATGCATGAGTCTTTACATGTATTTCTATCCTTTTCTGTATTAGAGGGAAAAACAAAACATAGCAAGACAAAACAAAACAAATTCCTGTAAGAGCATGAAACCAAAAAGTCATAAAAAGACAGTACAAGGTGATCTACAATGGTTACTGTGTTGTCTCTTGTTATCTTCAATAGAATTGTCTATATCATCAGGTATATTTGGAGATAGCAGTATAATTAAATATAGCAGTACATAACAATATTAGTAAAAACAAAACATTATACACAATGGAAAACTTCAAGAGCAGGTAATAATCAGACCAGAGTGAGTATCCTAGTGAATCTTGTCATCTTCAGTGTAGTTGTCTATACTCTCAGACTTGATACTATCAATCATAACATCTTTGAATAAAATCTGTCAATACAAAACAGCAATCTAACAAACCAGATTCAATTAAGATCAGTCATTGGAAAACAGTGTAGTTGCTTATACTCTCAAACCTGATATTATCAATCTTAACAGATTCAAATAAAATCAGTCAATACAAAACAGCAATCTAACAAATCAGATTCAAATAAGATCAGTCATAATAAGACAGTGTGAGTTATACAGGGCTTCAGATTAAGTTAATAAGAAATCAAGATTAATTACCATACTATGTCCTGCTATTTTCAGGATAGCTGTCTGTACCCTCACATCTAGTAAAAGTAGAAAAACTAGAACAGAGTATAACCCATCTAAACAGAGCAGTGTGAGTAATGTGGGCTTTAAATCCTGATACACTATTAACAATATCCTCTGCCTTATTTTTTTAGACTATTTCTCTCCTTTCACTCCCACAGGGTGCTGCATATTTTGGGTCCTACCAACACCCTCAGTTGTTAAATTGGGGGGCAATCTGCCATTTACCTAAGTGGTTCCAAACCTTCTTGCTCCTGGACTTGATCTCGAGTTGTAATCCTTTACCTACAAAAGCCTCAAGGTTTTTCTTCATTATAGCTGAGTAGTTCTCTACTGCATATAAGTATCCTGTCCTTCCATCCTACCTGCAGGTGGTGCTTGAGTTGCCCCTATTTCTCTCTGGCTCCTTGTCTCATGGAGCATTGTTTTCTCATATTTGATTTTTGGTCCATAAACCCTCTCTCAGATTAATTATATTTCCTATACAGAGCTTCTCGATGGACCCTACCTCCTGATTTCCTCTGCCTGTATTAATTTTAGTGTATCAAGGCCATCTATGTTAGGGATTATAGCCAACCTTCTCTATGCTTTTCTGCTATGCTATTTTTTTTACCATTGTTTGTCTGGTTTTGTCCTTCATTCTATTGCCTGCCAACTTAATTGAGGCCTTTCTGTCACTGTTCCTGAAATCCTGGTATTTTTTTCCCTCTCTAGAACATCCTTCAGTATTCTCTGTAGGGTTGGATTGGTGGTCACAAATTCCCCCATTTCCTCTTTTTCATGGAATCATATTGTTTCTCCATCAATTTCTAGTGACAGTTTTGCAGGGTACATCAATCTTGGTTGGAGGTGATTTTCTTTCATGTCTTAGAAAACTTCACGCCAAGCTCTTCTTCATCTGATGGTCTGTGTCGAGATGTCTGCCATGATCTTGATGGGCTTTCCTTTATAGGTGATCTGTTTCTTTTCTCTGATGGCTTTTAAATTCTGTTTTTATATTTAATTTCTGGTATCTTGATTATTATATGTTTGAGTATAGCTCTGTTTTGGTTGTAGGTGGCTGGAGTTCTCTAGGCCTTGTATATCTGAATATCATTTTCTTGTCCCATGCTTGGGAAGTTTTCCTTAATTATTTCCATGAATAGACTTTGTAATTCACTTGTTTTTATTGCTGCTTCTTCACTCACGTTTCTTATTCTTAAATTATAGTTTCTCTTGTTGTCTTCTAGCCTTTGAATTGTTACGGCCTGTTTCCTTATTATATCAGAGATTTTTCCTTTCATGATCACACATTGCAAACTTGCCTTCAAGTTTTGATAGTCTATCCTCAGTTTCTTTTAAGCAGTTTTGCCAACTTTCAATGTAGTTTTTAATTTCCTGATAATCTCTTTGAATCTGCTTCATGTATTCTAGATTTTCTTTATATTCTTTATTGAAGGGTTCCCTCCTTTTTTGTGTTCCTCCCTTCTTCCGTCTGTGCCTTCTTGAGAAGTGCTTAGCATTTCTTTTATTAACCTACTTATATCTTGCTTTATCTGATTTAATATTTCAATTTTGAGCTCATCTACAAGTTCCCAAAGATATCTCTTAATGTCCATTGAAGCTGGGTCTGATGTTGCATGTTTGCTGCCCTCAGTCTCTTTTGTATTTCCCTCTCCTGGATCAATGTTCTAAGGGTTTGGGGCTGGGGACTTTTTGTTTCTTTCTCTAGTCATGTTTTTGTTTTCTTCCATACTGGTGTATAGTGAAGGTCCCAGCCCCTTTCCTTGGTGGTTATGGTTCTTCTGAAGCACGCTGATGAGAGACTTCTGCCTTCTCCTGTTTGCTTTTGGTCATTGAGGTGTAGGCAGGGGCTGTGTATGCTGTCCCCTCCCCTCTGGGCCAGTCAACCCTCATAGGCCTTCACTGGGTTAGTATGTGCTATGTGTTGGGAATCAGTTTGGCATGGCTTATTGGGTCCTAGCCAGGGGCATGACCCAGGCCAAGCAGATCCCACCAATCTGCTCTGGGAAGGGAGCAACCAACTGAAGTCACTGTCATTCCTACATCAGGCTCCTTCTGCCTAAATTCTACATGTCTTCCAGTTGGTCACCCTCCTCCTGTGTGGCTGTTTTATTCCCAGCACTCACTGTGGGGTTCCTCACCGGCTCCGTTGGGTTCACCTACCTCTGTCTTAAGCATGACTGGCCAGTCAAAGTGGTGTGATTTTGTGCGCTCCAGGGGGTCGCAGCTGCTTGAGTCCTGAGTTTGGCTGCTCTGGCAGGTCACAGGTCTGGCAGGTCACAGCTCCGGCAGGTTGCAGCTCTGGCAGGTTGCAGCTCTGGTTGGCAGTGGCTCCAGTCAGTCACAACTCCAGTGGGTCACGGCTCTGTGAGTCATGAGATTGGGCTGCTCTGGCCAGTCGCTGCAGTGTGAACTCAGGCAGCTGGAGAGTGCTCTGGCCGTAAATCTCAGCTTCAGCAATTGTAGCTGCACAAATGCATATTTGATGAGCTCTTTTGCCTTTAGTTTCTTCCTGGGTCGCGGTCGAGAGGGTACATCTCCCTCTGTCCCTCTGTCCAGACCTCCCCATGACATTTTATTCTGGCATGAGTTATCTCTCTCAGAGAGGCTGAGCATCTTGCTGCTTATTGATCTGCCATCTTGAACCCTCTCCCTCAGTGTTTTTATTCAACATGTGTATGTAGCAGTTTTAACCATTTTACCTGTGTTAAGAAGGATAATTCTAAAAAGCATACTAGAGAAAGGGCCATCACTCTATAGTGCTTCTAGGGAATGTATACAACCCATACACTTGTGGAGGAAGATGGAACAATAGGGGATAGTGTGGGCTGTGAGGAAGAACAGAAATTATTATAAAAGGCAAGTTACTTTCTGCTTCTCATTGAAACATCTGAGTGCACACTCATATGCATTTTAGATAGATAGAGATTAGATAGCTAGAGATATAGATACACACATCAAGTAAAGCCAGTACATATCAGTGATATCCATAAATGTAAATGGGCTAAATTCAGCTATCAAAAGAAACAGATTGACAGAATGGAGCAAGAAACAGGATCCCACAATGTGCTGTATACAAGAAATGCATCTGACTCAAAAAGAAACTCATAGATTAAGAGTCAAAGGATGGAAAACAGTATTCCATGCAAGAGGAACCCATAAAAAAGCAGGTGAAGCTATTCTATTTACAGACAATGTGAATTTCAAACCTAAAATGCTTAAAAGAGACAAAGAAGGTCACTACATACTCGTAAGTTGAAAAATTCAAGAGGAAGAACTAACAATTATAAATATATTTGCACCAAACACAGGAGCACCCAACTATATAAGAAGATATTAAAGACATGAAAAACCAAATACATAAGAATACAATTATTACAGGGGACCATAACAACCCATTATCACAAAGAGATAGATCAACTAGACAAAAAACCAGCAAGGAAGCAACAGAACTGAATCATACCTGTGAGCAATTGGACTTAGTAGATGTTTACACAGTGTTCCACCCAATTGCAACAGAATACACATTGTTCTCAGCTGCACACGGCACATTCTCCAAAATAGACCACATAGTATACAACAAAACATTCTTAAGTAAATGCAAAGATACTGAAATTATCCCATGCATAATATCTGACCATAGCTCTCTGAAACTGGAAATTAATGGCAAAAGAAATTGCAAAGCCAGCATAAATACATGGAAAATAAAAAACAACCCTTTGAACAAACAGTGGGCTACAGATGAAATTAAAGAAGAAATAAAGCAATACCTACAATTCAACGCAAATGTGAAAACAACCTATTGTAATCTGTGGGATGCAATGAAAGTGCTCTTAAGAGTGAAATATATAGCAATAAACTGTCATATCAAGAAAACAGAATGAGCACAAATAAACAATCTAGTGCTTCATCTCAAACTTCTAGAAAAAGAAGAGCAAGTTAAACCCAAACTCATAGAACAGATGAAATTTTAAATATTAGAGCAGAAATCAATGCAATTGAAGCTAAAAAAATTACAAAGAATTAATGAATCAAAAAGTTGTTTTTTTGAGAGAGAATAAACAATATTGACACACCACTAGCTAACCTTATAAAGAAAAAGCAAGAAAAACCCAAATTCACGCAGTAAGGACTGAAAAGTGGGAAATTATCATAAATCCCATGGAAATTCAAAAGAT
>PVJX010015553.1:0-42296 GCA_004027295.1 Dolichotis patagonum | reverse complement strand
GGAGCAGAACTGTTAACAGTCTCACTGTTTGAATGTCTACTTTACATGTTTTAACTTTGTAATTTGAACAACTATTTCCAAGAAGTCAGTATGTAATTTGTCAAGTAATAATTTCTTAGGTTTTTTTGTTGTTGTTCTTTTCCTTTTTTCCTTGGAATACTGTATTGTTGCTACCCTTTATTCTGTTTTGTTTTGTTTTCTCTTTAAATAAAATTATTAAAAAAAGAAAAAAGAAACTAAACTCTGCTAAACACCAGGGGCACTCAGCTAAGCCATGCCTAGATTCCTAATCCATGGAAATAAAGATTCTGAATGCACGCTTTTAAGAAGGTCACTAAGTTTGTGGTAACTTGTTATACAGTAATAGACAGTGATACAGAAGCCAAGCAGTGTCAAAGCACTTGGGGAGCAGAGGCAAGTGGATCACTGTGAGTTCCAGGCCAGCCTGGACTATATAGTGAGTTTGAGGCCAGCCTAAACCATACAGTAAGATCCTGTCTCAAACAAAATGAAAAAGAACAAGAACAAAGCAGTATCAGAATGCTTAGGAAAAGTACAAGGGAGCCTAAAGATCTAGGGAAATAATAGGGGAGGATTTCCTTACATGTGTCAGAGGAGTCTCTCTCTAGCCTTTTATATACATGGTGAGATGGAAGAGCCCCTCCTCTCTGTGGCTTCAAGTTCCAGGCCAAGCCCCTTGTGAGTGCAGCCTCCTCAGAAACAGACTCCTCTGGAGCATCTGGAGAGCCCCCTCACTGGGCCAGCTGGTGGGAGCCCATGAGTGGGACAGCATAGGGATGATGCCTCCAGAACACCTGCTCTCTCTGCTCTTCATGACTGCACATGATCATTTTTTTTTCTGCTTTGTTCACCCATGTGATGGTTTCTGCTACTCCATTCCTGGCTGACCTTAAGAACAACTAATTTTACTAATAGTATTTTTCTCTAACTTTCTGTACACTAATTAACTAACCCAGAAGTATTGATTCAGCTAAGGACTCTTAAAATACTAATTAACCACTCATTCCCAGAGTGCTGACGGCTGTTAACTGACACATACACAAGACACCACTTATACTGAAGTAGTTTTGAGTTAATTACCAAGCATGCAATGTAGCACTAACAGATCTCTGATTTTGTTCAGGTTGCCAAGTACACAGCCCTGTGAAGTGAATTATGTTCCCTTCTCCTAATTCAGTCATGACAGCCTTGGGTTCTTTTTGTCAGACACTTTTCCAGTCTTTCTTGTGGACCTTAGGTCTCCATGTGACTGAGTATTGACTTATGAAAAGGAGGGGAAACTGCCGAGAATTTCTTCCCCCTTCTAAAAATGATACATGGGTGAGGCAAATTCTTGACACCACGGCTGCCTTTGTCACCTGCCTTTGTCACACACCTTTTGTATGTGGTTAGGTCAAAATGTAGTGAGTGGAACCTCAGCAGCTAGAGCTACCTTGTAATCATGAGGCCTCTGGAATAAGGATGAAGAATTAGAATGCCCAAGAAGAAAGAATGGAATTGCCTGGGTTCAGATGATCTTGTTGAGTTACCATCACCCTGTCTGTTTGTGCTACTCTAACAAAATACTCATGACTAAGCAACTTATAGCTAATAGAATTGTATTTCTCACAGTACTAAAGGTTGAGAGGCCTAAGATCAAAGTGGCAATGGACTTGGAGTGTAAAGGCTCATCCTTTGTTTCTGAGTTGGTATCTTATGGCTGCATCCTCAAAAGGCCAAAGGGGAGTGGGCTGACTCCTTTTATAAAAGTACTACTTTCATCTGTAAGGGGGAAATTCTCATACATTCATCATTTCCTGAAGACACTGGTTCCTAACACTCGCACATTGGGTCTTAGACCCCAAGCATGAATTTTGGAGAGACTCATACATTCAAACCAAAAGAGTGAGAGACCATTCCAAATTGGAGTTCGTGATATCCAAAAGGGAATTCTGAATCTTTTTAGTATGAAATTTTTTTATACTTTTAGTCACTATAATGGTGACTCTGAGACCCTCTATGTTATTAGTATATTATGCTATAGCAAGTAGAAAGAAGGTCACACCTGAACCAGCTGGAATCAAGTCCCTTCTATAAAATTTCTTATTTTTTCTACTTCATCCAGCTAAATGAGAATTAGATTTTAGAATTTAGGATGCTGGGCTCTCTTTCTTTTCTCTTGTTATATATATTTTTTCTTTTCTTTTCTTTTCTTTTCTTTTCTTTTTTTCTTTTCTTTCTTCTTCTTTTTTGCAGTAATGGGGATTGAACTCAAGGCCTTTTCACTGAGTGACATCCCCAGACTTTAAATTTTTTAAAAAAATTTTGCGACAGGGTGTCTTAGTTACTTTCTCATCACTGAGACACAATACCTGATACCCACATTTAAAGAAGGAAAGATTTATCTTGGCTCAGTTTGCAGGGTTTTAGTTCATAGTTGGCTGGCTCCAAGGCATGGAGGCACATGGCAGAGGAGAACTGCTCACAGCGAGGCAGCAGGAAGCAGATAGCAATCAGGGAAGGAGGAAGGGAGATAGATCCTTCCAGGTCACACCTATAAACCCACCTTCTTCAATCAAGCTTCACCTCCCAAATTACACTGAGCTGTCAACTCATCAGTGGACTGATTCATTGATGAATATCATGCCAGCATGTACAATCATCTCCCCAGAGCCCCACCTTTGAGCTCATGAGGCTTCAGGGGATCATCTAGGTATTAACTATAACACAAGCTCTGGCTAATCAATAACTTGCCCAGCCTAGGCTTCAACCTGCGACCCTCGTTCTTCATCCTCCCAGAGTACTGGGAATACAGACATGGACCACCATAGCTGGCTTCCCCACTACTCTTATTCTCTTTCAAAATCCTATCAGTGGGGGAATTCTGGAAGGTTACAGTAAGAGGCATGTAAGAGGATAGACATGGAGGATAGATGAGTAAGAATTTGGAGCTGATAAGTGAAAGGATGACTTTATGAAACTTGTTGTATGCAAGTCTGTCATTTTAGAGCACTCTGCTCAGTTCTAGTCCATTTCTTCAACTTTACAAGAAGATGAGTAGCATCTTCCCTATAGATTTCTTGGGCTCAGAATAAAAAGGAAGCAAGTTAATTTAAGTGACAGATGATTTAGGGAAATATTTATAAGCATGAACCCTGGAGCTAGGCTGCTGGGTTTCAATCTTGATTTTGCTTCTTGTCAAATGAGAGACTTTCAACAAGTTACTTAGCCTGAGGTTTATTTTGCAAACCTCATTTGTAAAATAAAAAGAATAATATCTGCTTCAGAGGGGTTTTCTTGTAGTTTGGTGAACTAACACATGTAGAGCACTTATAATAGCAAACAACGAAGTACACGATACACAAGTTTAATCATGTCCAGAGTCATCATCTGAAATGGTAAGTGCATGATAACGAAGCATAAAAAGGTAATAATGTACCTGCCTGGCAAGCGCGAGGTTGTGAGTTTGATCCCTGGTACCAAAAAATAAATAAATAAATAAAAATAATAATAATGACACTGACCACCCCAAATTAAGAATAAAGGAATATTAGTGAAACTAATAGGATTTAACAATTTTAAGAATGAGAGCGAGAGCGAGAGAGAGAGAGAGAACAGAGATTAAAAAGCAAAGAAAAGGAAAGGATGGGATGAGCAGTATAGGGAAAGATAAAGTAGCTGAGCAGAACAGGAAGGAAGGAGCGGAAAGAAGTGGGAGGGAAAGCAAGAAAGGGAAAAGTGAAGCTAAGTCATAGTCCACAGGGTGGTAAACAAAAAAAGGCTAAGGGACAAGAACCAGAAGAAACTGCTCATTTTCTTTTCAGCAGGAATCACGGTAACTCGAAGGAGAACATCATTCACAGTGTGCCATTTCCCACAGGGAATAACGTGCCTAACCCACACTGTCATCACTGGTGCCCATGCTGCATTAAAAGCATCAAAGTCAGCCCTTCTGCTCAGGGCATTGCCATGTGGGTATCATTATTTCCACGACAAGCAAAATCTTTCCCAGAAAATGGGACAGAGAAAGTCACTGAAAGGTCCACAGATTGGTGGGACGTTCAGAGTAGTATTCCATTTGTGATTGTCTTATGCTTGATATTGCCATCCTAGAGGTGCCTAAGTTCTCACTTTTTAAAAAAACAAAACCAAGCATCATAACATATAGTTTATACATGGGGTCCAGGTGTCTCACTTTTGGTATACACTAAAGCTGGAACAAGTAAATTCATTCCTTAATTCAGCACCTTAACTCCCCTGTAAAAACCTCTCTGATCTCCATTCACATTTCCTGACAAGAATTCTCTCTCTCTCTCTCTCTCTCTCTCTGTCTCTCTCCATCTCTCTGTCTCTGCCTCTTTGTCTCTGTCTCTCTTATTCTGTTTCTCTCTTTCCCTATGTCATTCTACTGCCAATGCCCAATAAATATTTTTGCATTTAAGAAAATAAATGATGTATGTAAAAAGCCAAACAAAATGCTTAGGAACATACTACAACTTCTCACTTAATGAATAAGTACCCTTTGCTTCCTGTCCATAAATTATGTCCTTCATACACTCTGTGTTTCAACATCCTAAAAGTTTCTTGAGTTTGCTGGCTTTGGACATTGCAGATGGGGAAATAATCTGCAAACACATTGTAATTTGATGAATCATTAATCACCTGACTTTTAAATAAAGCAGATTGCTAAAGAAATCTCTTTAACTCATCAGAATGCAGAGTTCTGTTATCAGGATATAAAAGTTCATGAAAGCCCATCACTCCAACAACAACTAGAATGTCAGAACTAAAACAAACAAGTAAAACTTGTGGGTTTTTTAAAAAAAATTGAAGACCATTCACAGAAACAAAAGAAAATGTTAACTGAAATCAAGAGAGAGAGAGAGAGAGAGAGAGAGAGAGAGAGAGAGAGTTCTCAAAGATGTTCTTATTTCTGAGGTGTAGCCCAAGCCACAGACCTTTTTTGAGAGAGTTCAGATAGGAAGAAACCACCACATTCACAGAGGAGTTGCTGAGTTTGGAAGAGATTCAAGGCCGCTGTGGGCAGGACTTCGTAGCAATAAACAAGAATTATCCAGGCCTGGACTGCATAGCAGACTGGATCTGGAGGAGCCTCAGTGTCAAAGTCACTCCTCTACACTCACCAGTTCTCTCTCATGGAAACACCATTCAGTAAGTACAATTATGTGAAAGTCTGGATAAAGTCTAGAACCCCCGAGCTCTCATCGTCTTGTAGTGCTTAGATCCTGAAGTCTTGCTAGAAAACAGGAGCCTGATCTCCCCCAAGACTTTAAAAACAGAGACAGGAATTATTGGATGGATTTAATATCAAGGTAGACTCAGCAGAAGATTAGTGAATTAGAAGCCAATGACACACAGAAGATTAGTGAATTAGAAGCCAATGAAAATTATTCAATTGAACCATAAAAAGAAAAAATATCCTTTAAAAAAATAACAATAGCTAAGACAATGGAACAATACAAACTCAACTAATATAATTGGAGTCTCATAAGTAGAAGAGAGAAAGAAAAGAAAAAATAATTGAAGAGATGATGGCTTCAAATTTTCCACAAGTAGATATTTGTCTCTACCAGGGCTGGATCTTATCTCACTAAACATCCTAATTTAGGAGTAGCATCATCTGCCTTAAGAGGATAAGTAACAATGATGCTGTCAAACAAATGTCTGCATACCTTCATGGTCTCGTGTTGTCTGCGTCTGCTTCATCTTTTACTTTCATTATTTCTTCCTCTGCCTCTTTCTTTCCCTTTCTCTTTCATTTTTTCCCCTTAATTCTCTTTACTACTTCCTTCCCACAATGTATGGTTGCAGATCATAGCTCTTATTTGTATTATTTATTGAATAATGATATACATTACCTATTCTTTTTTCTAAAAAAGGTGAAAGGTCTTACATTTTCTTTTTTAGAAATAAAGCAATTTTTTACTATGTGACCTTCCTTAATTTTTCATGTGTCATACTGATACTTGCTCTAGAACCACACATTCATAGCTTCATTTCTGAGTGAACCTGTGAGTATGCATATGCATTTTGAATGGATCAAGTTTCAAGTTCTGTAATCCAGAAAATAAATTTATGAACTTGCCTGCCTTCATCTCTGAGTTCACGCTTTCTGAAAAGTGGGAAAAGTAAAAGAAATAGGAAAAAGGATACTTGGAGGCTGGAGAAATATATATATTGAGAAGAATTTGAGATATATTTCAAAGGTCTGGTTGGTATAATTTGGAAGTTGCAATTGCTTATGCATTTCAAAAAAGATACCCACCATTTGCTTGCATGTGTGTGTGTGTGTCTGACATACCCACTACAGGGTCTTTCAAGGTAAGCAACCAGATATATCATGACACACTTTTCCTGTATCTTAGAATCATCATTTCCAGTATTAGTTTGAAGCTTCCAAAAAGAATGAATTCTCCTTGGCAACCACATTTGTCATAATACCAAGGCTGGGATTAATCTACACTTGTGGGGACCAGGGATTTAGCTCAGTGGCTCACGTACTTGCCTGCTAAGCATGAGGTCTTGAGCTTGATCCCTGGTGCAAAAAAAAAAAAAGTACCCAATCTACATTTGTGTCCTCTGCCACCAGGAAATGAGTAATCTAAGAACATGACAACCCACCATTTGAGTAACACATTATCTGGATGGAATATTTTTCTTATGTGCCTGGCAAATTTGATGGAGGAGCATTGCACCTTGGCCACTCCTTGGTGCAGTTGCTGGTGATAAAGTGACTGAACCCCACAGCAAGAATCAGAACACACACTGCAAGGTTGACATGAGCGGTTTTAATCAAAGGAAGCAGAAGTGCCACTTTACCCAGCAGACCAGGGCAAGGCACGCAGGGTAAGGCTGAGCAGGGTTTTTATCAACAGTTAAAAGGGTGAGGTAGATAGTTTTGGTCCTGGGCTGAGAGCTGTGGGTGGCTCTTGTACTTTCTATGTAATGTGTCTTTCTCTGGAGGAGGTTGGCAATGGGGCTCTTCATTACAGGAGGTATTTCCTTGTTTTTGCAGTTAGGCTCTTGTAATGTGGCAATGGACCTTTTGTTCCTATGTTTAGGCTTTTACAATGGTGGAGGGGGCTGGACACTGTTGGCCAGATCTATCATTTCAACTGTTCAATATATATATTTATATGTGTGATAGGGGGATGCCATCTTATCTGGCTACTTCCTGCTAAACAAGGGTGATGGTGGGGTCTCATGCTGAGGGACAGGTCAATAGGTTGGTCTTTCTGTAAAAAGCATAAGATTAAAATTTGGGATAGTTAATTTTTGAACAAGTTTTTGTATAAATGACATTAGACATGGGGCCATCAGCAAAATGAAGCCAAAAATTATCAGGGTGCTTACAAAGAGAATTAACCATGGGCTTAGAGAGGTCTCGAAGCTACATGGGGTATGGTTTGTTTACCCCCAGGAAGCAGCTTATTCTTTGAGTTGGTCAATTTTTTTCCTGAATGATTCCCAAGTGATTAACATAACAACAAACTTCTCCCAGGAACAGACAGGTACTCCCTTTTTCAACTGTTAAAAGGCCCTGCAATTTTGCAGAGTCAAGCAAGCCAGTTGCTGTAGTTGTCAATGTAATGCCTGAATAGTCTTGGCCGTGTGGGCAAAATCACCCTTGAGTTTATTATTCATGGTGTAATAGGTCCCCAGAGAAGTTCCTAGCCTGTGCCCCAAGCCATGACTAAGATAAAAGGTACATGTAATGCGCGAGTGTGGCAGTGACCAGCATGAAAGGTGTGGAGAAAAGAAGTCCGGAATTTAGTATCAGTGAAGATCATGAGGTTGGGTGCCAACTGTATAAAGGTGCGTAGTTTATGTTGAGGGAAACAGCAGTATACAGACTGATCACAGAGAAGGAAGGTGTTTTGGTTACTGCCATCTGGACAGACAAAAGATGGAGATGTCACAGTGTGATTACAAGGAAGGCTTGGAGTGATAGTACTCCCTATGCATGAGAGGTTAAAATCAAGGAGGAAGCTTAGCCATTGTCCATGAAGAGCTTCAGGGTGGTTGTCTGTGGAGGTAAAGAGCTGAGAAGTTATTAGTTGCAAAAACCACTAGTGTAGACTCCCAGAGCAAGAGGTACATCCAGCAGTTGGGCTCTGAATAATTAACAGCAGCCTTTAGGAAGAGTATTGTGCTGGTTACAAGAGCAGAAACATTTACAGGTTGAAGATTGAGTGAAGCGGTTGGGGTAGGGGATTCTATCAGAGCCCAGGTAACATGCGGAACCCATAGGGATCCTGCCCCTGCACATCAATCCAGACTGTCAGTGTGACCTGATATTCCCAGGCCTCCAAATCAGAGTTTAGGATAGTAAGGTTTAAAGGATTACAATGATATGAAGGACATTTTGGTTTGGGGTTGAGGCGCTTGAGATGGAGTTTGACCTTGTGGCGGCCAGTGCCCCTTGGAGGGGAATTGTTCATAGTCTCCGAGGTCATTTGTGATTACCCACAAGAAGGCTAGATTATGGGATTCAGAGTAAGTGATTACATCTCCCCAGAATGGACACCCAATGTAAACATTGTGGCCCACCAAAAACACAAAGGTATTTCTGATTCAAGAAGTAAGACACCTGGTAACCAAGTTCACCACATAAGAAGGGTTCTAAGTCAAAGTCATCAAACCCCAGGGATACTGGGGAGCCACTCTGCATGTGCAGTATCTAGGATAGCACACTATCCTCCCAGGAAGCCCTTGTGGGTTTGTTCCTGGGTTGGGGCTGGGCCCACGGAGAGTGTAAACTGGTAAACAGTGAGTTTTTGGAAATGGCCCAGGACCAACAGCAGAGTAAAAAGCTAAGAGGAGGGTTTGGTTCTTCATGTTCAGGGAGAGAGGGCAAGGGGGCATGTTTTAAGAGAATTTTGGTGGGATCTGGTATTTGTGATGCCCAGGGGGCCTTATCTGAGATGATGGTCTTGGTGGCAGATTCCGGGGGAGTCCTCTTTAGAGCTGACAGGTGGACCCAGGTCTACTTTTCTAGAAACTTTGCTGCTGTTGGGGTTCTAAGGATCACCATATATGGACCCATCCACTTGGGTTGAAGGTCAGAAGCCATGAGATCCCGAAGGAATACTGCGTCTCCCAGCTGGACCTGCAATGGGGCAGCACCTTTGCAAGGTTTAGGGATACTTTGTTCTGTGAATGAGTAAAATGTCTCATACATGAAGGAGAGAAAGGGTAGGTAGTCAGCCAGAGGGTGGGGTATTGCAGGAGGCATCTGTAGGAGATAGGACCATATGAAGGGACTTAAGCCAGACGGCTGTCCATGCAGAAAATTTGGAGCCGGTAAAGAGTGTATAAGACCCATGTGATATGTAGGGCCTCCGACGTGTTGGGTGACCTTGGATATGAAGGCTGGGCCATTGTCTGACTGGATGGAGTCAGGGAGGCCAAACCCTGGAATGATCTCACTTAATAGAATAGCTGGGTAGCTGTGTTGACAGTCTCTCGGGATATGGGGAAAGCTTCTATCCATCCTGTGAAGGTGTCAACCATGGTAAGAAGGTAGTGGAGATTTTCGTGTCAGGGCATGTGGGTGAAATCAATCTGCCAATCTTCCCCTGGTAAAGACACTTGGAACTGGTGAGAAGAGAACCAGAGATGGGGGTGTAATCTCCATTGGTGGTTGGCTTGTCTACAGACTGCACATTCAAAGGAAACCTGTTGTAGCAATTTAGACAAGTTTAGGCAGTAAATGACTGGGTCAAACAGTCTCTTTAGGGCTTTACCATCCCACATATAGAGTAGAGTGAACATAGATAAGAAATTTGATGGCTTGGTCTTCTGGGAGGCTATACCTGTCATGTAGGAGGAGCCACCCCTGGGCCCACAGGGTAACCTCCTGATACAGATGTTGTGAATATTAAGGAGAAGGATAGGCAATGTTATGTATCTGGGGTGGGGCATCCAAAAGGGATAAGGCTAGTTGTTGTGAGCCCTTGGAAGAAGAGAGGTTCCAGTCCTCCTGGGAAGCCAGTTTAGTAGCTCAATCTGCTAGAGAATTTCCTGCGGATATGAGGTCAGTGGCACTCTGGTGGCTTTTGCAATGAAGAATGGCCACATGTTTTGGGAGGAGTGTGGCTTTAAGGAGGGAAAATATCAGTTTAGCTTTTTGGATGGGGGTCCCCTTTGTGATTAGAAGACCTCATTCCTTCCAGATGGCAGCATGGTGGTGAATGATATGGAAGGCGTACTTAGAATCTGTGTAGATGTTTATGGTGGTTCCCTGTGCTAAGGCGAGGGCCTGTATTAGGGCTATCAATTCTGCCTTTTGTGAGATAGTGCCTGTGGGTATGCCTACTATAGCATATCCCGCTCGGGGCAGGGAGGATGTGAACAAGCTCCCATCAACAAACCAACTATATGAATCATCAATAATGGGTGGCTCTAAGACATCTAGTGTTGGTGCCACAAAGTCTTTGAAGGCTTCAATGCATTGGTGGGCAGGTGCAGAAGGATCACAAGGGAATAGAGAGTGTCTATTTTTGTACCAGGCTTTAGAGCTACGCATGGGCTTTCTAGAAAGGTAATGTGAAAAGCTGGAGGTGAGATGGGGACAGTAGGTAAAGCGACTGATGTGCAAGTAAATCAGTTATCCTGTGTGTGGAGTGGACATTTATATGTCCCTGGAGTGTGAGTTTGGAGGCCTCTTGTGTGAGGATGACAGTGGCAGCCAGTGCCTGGAGACAAGGAAACCATCCCTTGACTGAGGCATCTAACTGGTTAGAGAGATAGGCAATGTGTTCAGGGGTTGGTCCTTTAGGTTGTGTCAGAACCCAGACTACCATCCCATGGGCTTCCGAGGTGTAGAGATCAAAGAGTCTATTTGGGTTAGGCAAGGCCAACATGGGGGCCTGCAGTATTTTGGATTGAATGGTAGGGAATGCCTGGATGGCCTTTGGGGGGGACATTGGTTTGTCATTCATTCCATGAACTGCCTGATAAAGGGGTTTTGCCAGCAGGGCAAAGTTAGGGATCTATAGCCTAAAGTAGCTTGTTAGTCCCAGGAAGGACTGTATTTGATGTTTTGTATGTGGTGCAGGCAGGGCACAAAATGCTTTTTTGCCATCTGTGGTGAGGTGTTTTGAGGAGGGAGTGAGACTGAAGCCCAGGTATGTAACCCTTGGATGAGACAGTTGTTCCTTTTCTTTTGAGACCCGATACCCTAGGAAGGCTAAGTAGTTTAGGAGACGAGTTGTATGGGAGTAAGAGGTTTCTAATGAGGGGCTACAGAGCAAGAGGACATCTATGTAGTGGAGGAGGGTGCTTGGGGAGAGGTCTAGATGTGCTAGATCAGCTGCGAGTGCTTGGCTAAAGTAATGTGGAAAGTCTTGAAAACTTTGGAGGAGGGTCATTCAGGTGAGCTGTTGGGTAGTTTTTAGTATTGGGTCCTCCCTGGTGAAAGCGAATAGATGTTGGCATTTAGGATGTAAAAGAATGGTGAAGAAAGTGTCTTTAAGGTCTAAGATAGTGAAATGGGTGGTGGATGGGGGGGATGTTGCTAAGCAATGTGTATGGGTTGGGAACTATTGGGGTGACAGGGCGGAATTGATTATCTGAGATCTTGTACTAGCTGGTAGGTCCCATTTGGCTTTTTGACTGGTAGGATGGGGGAGTTGTATGGTGACTGGACAGGGATGAGGAGTTGGGCCTGGAGAAGTCTATCGATTATGGCTTCAGTGTTGGTGTGAGCAAGGGAACTAGGGGCGATTTTGGAAAGTGTAAGTGTTTAACAGGTGTACTTGAACCAGTGAGTGGTGGCTGGCTATCCAGGGTCAGGAAGTGTCCCAGACTCGATAGTTTTATCTTACCCTAAGGAAAATGCGTACTTGGTGGCTGGGAGGCATCCCAGAAAATTGTGCCCACTTTATCAGGTAACTCAAGCAGGAGCACTAAAATAAGGGAAGGGCAAGGTGTTTGGGGGAAGAAAGTGTGACTTGGAGTGCAGAGAGGGTGTTTCTCCCCAGGAGAGCTGTTGGGCAAGAGGGTATGATCAGAAAGGAATGAGTGAATAAATAAACCCCCAGCAGAGAAGGTAGGGGTCCAGTTGTGTGTGGGCATTGGGGATGGCCTTCCTCTCCTACCACCGACACCTGAGAGGAAAACATTGGCCCCCAGTAACCAGGGAGGATTGACCAGGAGGTTCCCATATTGATAAGGAAAATGATTGGCTTACCTGCCACATACATCCTCACCCTGGGCTCCAGAGATGACAGCTGGATGTCGTTACCATCTCAGGCAGGCAGCATGGAGCCCAGGTCCCGTCAACTGGCATCCTTCTCTCCCACTTGGCCCAACAGGTCAAGCAGCAGGGCTGGATTAGAACTTTGAGGGGGCTTTTTGGAAGTGGTGCCTTTTTCCTTTTTCAGGAATGGGCAATCCATCTTCCAATGGCCCTTTTGATTACATTCAGGACAAGGCTTTAGGGGCAGTCAGGGGCTTGGACATTCCTTTGCCCAGTGGCCCTTCTTGTTGCACTTGAAACAAGGGCCAGGAGGGCTGTTTTGGGAAGACGAACACAGTGGGGCATTGTGAGGATGCTCTGAGGGCAGCTGCTGGGAGCTAGTATTGATGTTTTGTTTGAGCCAATTTTTCCTTCCTTTTACCTTCCTCCATGTTACTGAAGACCTTAAAGGCCAGATTAAGTAAATCTCAGCAGGGAGGATGGGGACCACCCTCAAGACATTTGAGTTTGTTTTTTATGTCTAGTTGGGATTGAGAGATGAAATAGGAATTGACTAAGTGTTGCCCTTCCTCTGAGGTGGGATCCAGGGAGGTAAATTTCTCAAGAGCTTCTAAGAGTCAGGACAGGAAGGCAGTGGGGTTTACATTTGGGGCCCTGTGTGATTTCTCTGACAGCCCAATTAACAGCCCCATGGGTACATTTTTTGAGTCCCGCTATGAGACAGAGTAGCATTCGATCCCTGGACTTGGATCCAGCCGCCACAGGCTGATAGTTCCAGTCTGGGTCAGTGTTGGGGACAGCTTTTGAACGGTTGGCCAGATCTATCAGCTGGCACCCTGGCATGGTGTGTGTAGAGGAACCCAAGTGTACTGGCCTGGAGACTCACCTGAAGCTCATTACCAGAGAGGGCCAGTCCACTTGACGTCAACCAGGTTAAAGTTCAGATAGTGTCACTGTGCAGAGAGCCCAAAGTTTCTGTGTCTTTGACCCTTATTTTTTTCTTCACCAAAGTGAAGAAAGCTTAGCTATTCATAAACATACAATGTAAATTAACCATGATTTGTGTCCTAAGGTATTTTTTTTCCAGTGGTAAAAAGGTCAAAGCAAATGCCATGACACAGCCAGTCTTCCTAAAATGAATAGCTACTTTCCCAAGAAAAGCCTCACCAGCAAAATTCACCTGGTAGTAATTTTGATAATTTGTTGACTGCTTATTATCTGCTAGGCACTATGTAAAACCCTCATGAGATTATTTCATTGACTCCTCATAATCTCCAGGATTATCATCTTCATTTTATAAATGAAGAATCTGAGATTGAGAGCTGAATTTTTTTATACTGTTCTTGGTGGAACCTGGGTTCAAAATCCAATTCAGAGAAGTCCAATTCATAATGCTTTTTCTTAATCACTATTTTTTATTGCTTTCCATTTAAAACAAAGAAAAAAATTGTTGAATGGAAAGAAAAACTCTAGAAGCTAGTTATTTTAAAAGACAATTTTATTGTCTTTGCGTCTACTGTCAGCACAAAAGGAAAATAAATTACAGTGGAGTTCACAACTATGGATGGGCAATGAAAGAAGATTCACACTGAAAAGCCAACTACTTTGACCAATAGCAGGGTGCTTCTCTTATTTGGAAGACCATTTCTTCTTGTTCAAGTGGTGCAATTTCTCTGGTTGTTGATTTGAAATTCTAATGTTCAACACAACAAAAATTGTGTACCTTTATTGGCCAATGCCATTACATCTAGTTTGCAGTATGATCATTTTTTCTATTGGAAAAGCACCATAAATGTAAGTTAAAAATTTTCAGCTGTTAATAACCATGTTCTGTTAGAAAGTTTTGTGTTTATTTATTTATTTTTGCCATATGCAAAAACTAAATTCCATATTGTATGGAATAAATTCAGTTCACTATATTGACTTTTTATTAATTAATTAACTCCCGTCATCATGCATGACAATGAACTGACTCTGTCTAACTGGTCAAAGAAAGTCACATAGGCAAATCCATTACTGAGTATGTGGAAGAGAATATGGCTGTATAACTTTTTAGATAAAGAAACAAAGAGTTGGGATGATAATCCAATATACCACACTCATAATTTCCCATAGTAATTTGCTTATTTTTCTTTTATAGGAGCTATCATATTTTATTGCAGTTGCATTTCCAGAAGACTATGATTTCACTTCTCCCCAGCCTTAGAGACCAGGTCATTCACTGCTTGGAACAGTGGTAGGTAATAACTATTTACACAATGAATTTATGAGTGAGGACACAAATCAGGTATTATAAAGGTATGTTCACTAAATCATCTAATTCTCAAAATAAGATTATACCAAGCCATTTTCTATAGGAAAACTGCATAATCTCTGGCATACAAAGTAATACATACAAGAGAAGTTTGTTTTGAGTGTTCTAATTTTGGATCATTTTATCTTTCCATTATGTATGCATTTATTAAGTTCCAGCAGCATGCCAGCTAAGGGAATATAGAAATGAGTAAGATAAGCACAATTACTATCCTCACAAAGCTAATGAAAAGACAAACAGGCAATGATAGTGCTATGCATTATAAGCAACATGACTGGAAAAGTATAAATGCAACCTAACCCATCAAGGAAGACCAGCAAAGAGTTCCTGGACACCATGACTTCTCTAAACAATAAGTCGCAAGGGGGAATAACAGGTAAAAAGAAGCAAGTAATACATGAACTAAAAACATGAAGTATAGAGCCTATGTTTTGGATCTAGGTAGCTGGGTAGATGGTGATGGGATGACATTTACTAATAAATTCAGAAGAAACAGTATGGATAGGGGTGTGGAGGTTGTGATCTGAGTTTATTTCTAGATGTTGATGGATTGGTGGCACCTCCTAAAAAGAGATATCCAGGCAGCAGTTAGATATGAGAATCACAGTTTCAGAAGGGAGACATAAACAGATATAAACATGTGTGTGTGTGTGTGTGTGTGTGTGTGTGTGTGATATGATAAAGGATGTGTCTGGTCTTTGTCCCAGTTCCTGGCACAAAACTTCAAAAACATTGAGATTTCCTCAGTGATGACAGTATCTTTGTTATGCTAATGAGATCAATCCTGGTGGGGGACCTTAGGTAGACTTAGGAAGGGGGCTGATCACCAAAAAGATTAATCACATAATTAAAGAATTAGCCATGGTGCAATTAACTTCAGACCACCAGCTCAACCTCCAGTGAGAGAAGGGGGTTGGAGATGAGCTCGATCACATGGCCACTGACTAAATCAACTTTGAAATGAAGTCCCAATAAACGCTCTAACACAAAGGCTCAGAGGAGTCTACTTTTTGGTGGATGCATGGATGTGCTGGTAAGGAGATGTGCCTAAATTTCATTGGGAGAGGGTCTAGACACTATGTCCCTTCTATGCTCTCAAGATCTTGCCCCATGGATCTCACCTGGGTGGCATTTTTTATACGACTGTGCAGATAACACTTCTGGGAGAGTCTTTAGATGTTTATCTGATGAATTACTGAACCATTTATTCAGTAATGGGAACCATTGAATTTCCAGTCAGTCTGATAGCTATGTGGATGCCTCCTCTTGAACCCTGTGGCTGGTGTCTGAAGTGGGGGCAGTCATGTGGAAGAACTTGCTCTTCAGTTGTGAGTTTTGCAAGAGCTCTGGGTAGTGTCACAACTGAATGAAATTACAAGACATATATTTCACCTTGGAAAATTATTACTGGAACAGTGTGAATATTGGAACCATTTTCCATTGACATGTTTGACCATAGAGGGTATGTGGAGGAGATCATTTAGGGCAGAACCTCAGAAATATTGAAATATGGACATTTAATGAAATATTTCCCAAAATATCATTTCAGTGTCATTGGCACTAAGTTGAATTTAGGTGATATAAAAATAAAGTTGTATTTATTTATTTAATAACTATGTATTTATTATAAATATGCTGAAACATACATTTCATTTAGTAAAAATGGTAGATTTTTTTCCCATTAATAACAATGACTTAAAGTTTCCTAGTAAGAGAGTTAACTGGACCTTTGGCTAATATAACAAAGATACCATAGATTGGATAGTGTAAACTACAGAAATTTATTGCCCACAGTTCTATAGGATGGGAACTTCAAGATCAAGGCTCAAGAGGGCCTGCTTCCTGGTTTATAGGAAGACTTTTCTCTGTGACATCACAGGAAGGAGGAGAAGGGACAGGGCAAGGAAAAGCAATAAGGAGAAGGTGAAGGGGTGAGAAGGAGGGGAGAGGAAGACAGAACTCCATCCTCTTCTAAAGGCATGGAGCTCATCACGATACTCTGGCCTCATGACCTCAACAAAACTTAATTCTTTTCCAAAGGCCTGACTTCCAAATACCATGACACGGAAGCCTAGAGAGAGGTTTCCGTGGAATGGTAGAAGTGGACACAGGGTTGCTGAGTTGATCATTGAGTAGAAAGTAAGAAAATGATGCAAAAGTGAACACTTGAGGAAGGTCATATTCCACTAGAGGGGGTCTGACTTCAAATGAGTGGTGTTTTTTTTTTTTTCTTGTGTTTACTATGGAAAGGGACCTAGCCAAGATGCTAATGTTAATATTAATATTAAAGATAATGCAGAGAGACAATGTCACCAAGTATGGAGAAACCAAAAACACAGTACAGATAGTTACTGAAAACCAGTTGATCCCAGACAAGGAGAGGAGGAAAATTCTCATGACAAAGGTGGGAAGGTGTACCTTAGACAAGAAGGCTGTGGCTTCCATTGGGGCCAGTTTAGAGAAAGGCTGGCACAGAGCAGGTGCTGCTGGGCTATTCCACGGAGAAGATCTTTCTATTTACAATTTATTTCTTTTTAAGCTCAACTGCCCTCAGGCAGCTGCCCAACAGCTCGCATCTGCACTGACCTCCTCACTATAACAAATCTCATTCTCTTTTTGCTTGTTTGTGGCTGGGGCTCACCTCTAATTACCAAGGTAGCTCTACTTATTTGCATTACTTACTCAGCATTTATAAAGAAAATACTGAAGGTGACATGCAAATCACAGGGACAGTCTAGAGATTCCAAAAGGAGGAAAAATGAATTAAAATTTCAACTAGCTTGTGATTCTATAAATCCTGCTTCCCAGTGTAAGCGAAGCAAAATAATACAAAGCCTACACTGAAAGTTACAGTTTCTCCTACCCCTGTCTTACTCCACCTACCCACATCTAACTCCAAGCCCAGAGGAGTGTCGTAGTCACTTCCTGGCTGGGACAAAATACACCACACCCACAATTAAAGAGAGGGAAGTACATTTTGGTTCATAATTTCTAAGGGGTTTGCACCCATAGTCAGCAGGCTGTAAGGCAGACACAGCATGGCAGAGGGCTTTAGTATAGGAAGGCTGCTCCTGTCATGGTGATCAAAAGCAGAGAGAGGAGGGAGGAACTAGGAGGAAGATTTACTCTTCCAGTCCTGCTCCCAGTGACTGACCCCTTCCAGCCAACCTCCACCTCCAAACCATGAGAATCTGAACCATAACAGGAATTAAGTAAGCACTTCAATACCACACAGCTTTAGGATAAGCAGTGTTTCATAACCCATTTGAAATTTTCCACCCCTTTTATAAATGCAGTACTGTGTTTGGCGGAGATCTCTAGAGTCCTGGGCCAATAAGTTCAAATTTCTGTGTCTTTTAAATTGTACATTTATTTTAGAATTCACTCAAATTGTATTTCGTCTCCCACAATATATTTGCATTATGTGTTTGTCTTAATTGATTAACTCCAATTGTGATCAAAGCTCCAGGAGAAAAGAGGCATGCTATTCAGGCTGATCTCCTACACCAGTATTCCAATTTGAGAAGTTAAGCATTAGGTAGTTTTATTCTTGGTAACATCAGCCCTTTTTGCATGTTTCATCCTTGTAGCCAGTAACATATCGGTCTTACATTATTGCCACTTCTGCATCTGATTCTTAACTCTCCATTCCTTTATAAGATCCTGTAGGCAGATGTGTTAGACACATGTTTAATGGTTGGAAAAGACACATGTCTTTTGACATCTCCCTCATTTCCTTTCTTAGAACTGAACTCTTAACTCCCACCCCACTCTACAAGACTGGGGCAAAGGCTATTCTCACAGTACCATAGGAGTAACCTGACTGGTCCACTCCGACCATTAACATGGTTGATTGGTTCAGGGACAGGCATTTGAATTATAACTGATCAGAGAATTTACATCTGCTTTAGGAATTCACAGGTTCTTTTCTCTTTCCAATCAACAAAGCAGAAAAGTAAAAATCCAGAAACATTGGTGAACATTTTCCTGGAGAATAAGGTCAAAATGCAGGGAGATGTGGATGTGAGATCGAAACAGAAAATCCTGATATTACCGGATATCTCGATATTCCAAACTTTCTGAAGGCACAGCTATGGCACTGCCCTTTCCATGGCTTGATATCCACGCTGCTGTTCTGAGGCTGATAAATTTCCCCTCTGGTTTAGTGATTTTTGAAAAAGTGGTCTGTCACTTTGCTGTAGAAAGAATTAAATGCAATACTTCAGAAAGCCTATAGTGCTAAACAAAGATCAGAGGATTATTGAGTTCTTGCTGATTGCCTGCTTGCCATTTTATTGGCTGAAGTTTTGCTGAGAGATATCATCCTGGGAAAATATTGACTGCCATAGACTCTAACTAGGAGCTGTAACCCAAGGCAATTCACACTTGCAGTACTTGTGAAATTCAAGTCCACTGGACAGCAGGAGGAGAAAAAGTGAAAACAATTGAATGGGTCTCTTTAGGGAGGGAGAGGAACACACACAATGATGGTTTCATCCCAGAAAAACACACTTCAAATGCTGATGGGAGAAAAGAGCAGAGGAACAGTGGTCTGGGCCAAGGATTGGAAGACCCAGATCTTCTGTCTGGTTGTACTGCTGATCAGGTGTGGGACTCTGGGAGGACTGTGGAACATCTTTGGGCCTTTCTCATTTATAGGTGAAGTTAAGCAAGGAAATTGCCAACAGCCTTTTGAGGTAGAAAAGATAAAGCTTCCCTTACTATTATGGTCTGTTTGTATCCTCTTGTAATTCATGTGAAATCAGATCACCAAAGTGGTGATACCAGTTGGTGGGATACTGGGAAAGTGGTTAGGGCAGTAAGGCTTTACCCTTGAGAGTGACATTAATACCTTCATTAAAAAATATTCCCAGAGAGCTGCTTTGCGCTTCTACCATATGAGGACACCTATGAAAAAATCTGTCATCTGTGAGGAACAATCCCTCCCCAGTCACTGAATGGGGCAACACCTTTACCTTAGACTGTTCAGCCACAGAATCGCGAGCAGTTATAAATAAATTACCCAGCCTAAGGTATTTTTTTAAATATGTATCATAAGCGGACTAAGATGTCATTCCTTTATTCACAGAGTGCTTGTATACCCGTGCTTCACTCCCGAGAGAGTCATGGGCTCTTCTCTGTCAGTGTGAGGAAGCTATCACCGTCTCCCCATGAAGTGCCAACCTCAGCAGGTAGCTGTCACCATCACAGATCCATAGTCTGCAAAGGGCAGAGGAGGTCATGGGAAATGTCCTTTCTTAGCTGGAGTTGGGCATCACCTGTCTAACCTGGAGAGCTTAGGAGGAGGAATGGGGGAGGGGCATCAGATTTATCAAGGAGGAAGTCTAGTTTTCCAAGTCAAGGTGGCAAAGTAACATGCCTGCAGGGACAGACAACTGTGCCAGATAGAAATGGGGGCCCAATGGAGAGCTTCTGTTTGGTGCATTATAATGAGAGGCTAAGGAACCCAGATAAAAGAAAAGCAAACCCAGAAATTAGTTCATCATATAAAATCTCATTGTTTAAAATGGGAGTATTAAAAAAAAAAGAAACTCACTGTGAGGTAAAAAAAAAAAATGCTTTGCAGTGCTTGAATGATGTTCTAAACCCTTGTCATCCCAGGAATGAGACCCATGCACAGTAAGATGCATATGCAACATTCTGACTTTTAAGTCCCATAATAGTTTCATATCAACCTGCTAGAGAGCTGCCAGTATCCTGGCAAGAGCAATGTAGTAGAGTTCCTTGACTTGTGTAAATCTAAAATACCCAGCCTGGGTAAGGGTAGCAGAGCCAGGAATTTCTAGTTATATCTAGTAATGTTTATTAAAGAATGGCTGTTATCAAGAAATCAGGCAATAACAAATGCTGGTGGCACTTTGGGAGGAAGGGAACCCTTCTCCACTGCTGGCGACAGTGTAGTCTGATGCAACCACTGTGGAAATCAGTGTGAAGATTCCTCAGAAAACTAGGACTAGAGATTCCATTAGACCCAGCTATTCCCCCCTTCTCAGTATCTTCCTGAAAGAATTAAAAGAATCATCCTATGGTGATATATGCACACCCGTGTTTATAGTAGCATAGCTTGTAACATCTGATTCTTGGAGACAACCCAGATGCCCATCAACTGATAAATGGATAAAGAACATATCGATTTTTTATACAATAGAATATTACTCAGCCATAAATAAGATTAAACTTGAGACATTTCTAGGTAAGTGAATGCACCTTGAGACCATATTCCTAAGTGAAAAAATCAGACATATATATGTAAATACAACATTGTTTCTCTGGTGTGAGAAATCAGATGTATAAAGACCAAAATGTGTAATAGGTGTTGTGAAATAGGAAGAAAATGTTCAAATGGGAAATGGAACTAGGGAGGGGGGAAGGGGAAAGGAAGGAAGAGAAAAGCAAAAAATGAGAAAAGAAGGAAAAAATGGAAGTAAAGTATTTGCAAATAAGGAGAGGAATGGGGAAAAAAGAAAAGAATCAAGTATAACATGTACAGGCACAAATTCCCTACTATGAATGTGATCATTATATACACCCAAAGTGCACCAACAAGCTTGAATAACTGAAAAAAATGAGAAAACCCTGAGCTTCCATAACTTCATGGCAACTTCTTTGACTAGTCTTGTACTTGAAATTCTGGTTTCCAGCTGGGGAAACCAGCTGGGGTTGCATCCCAGATCCAATCCCCAGTCCTGGGCGAGGTGGCTCTGAGGCAGAGTGTATCCTGAGCTTCAATCCTTGTCCACATGAACCTGTGGAATTCCTTGTACAAAGGTTGGGGTGCTATGGTCTCCCCCTCCCTCAAAAAGATATTTGTGTGTGTGTCTATGATACTGTAACTTAGTAAGGAATTACGGGGAATTGGATTAGATCATTTTATATTGGATAATCTTTTATGTTCAGTAACTTTACAATAAATAGGAGTCATTTCGAAAACCTGTTTCTAGACTGGGGATTTAGCTCAGTGGCTTAAGCGCCTGCCTGGCAAGCACAAGGTTGTGAGTTCAATCCCCAATACAAAAAAACAAAACCTGTTTCTGGCTTCCCGCCTATTACGACATGAGTTAGGAAGCAAGCTTGATTCATTGAAGGCCTTAGACCTCCAAACTCAGTGAGCCTCATACAAATGATGCTGTGTCTCAGTGGATGCTACAGTTCTGAGTTGCTTGCTTTTTTCTATTTTTTCCTCTTCTATCTTACACTCAACTCTATTTATTCATTGTTCCAAGGTCAGAAGACCCAAAGAAGTGAAAAATTATTAACCGAAGTCTTTCTTGTGCAGACAAAATGGTTAAGTCAGAGGGTGGATGTTCTAGAATTCAGTGGTCACTCATCTATATTTAATTCTGTTGGCTCTTTATGCAGCTTAACATTTACTTTCCATTTATCTCTATTTGTTTTGCTGATAAGGAAGGAAAGTGCAGACATCTTAAGTGCCCAGAAGTGAAAGATCTTCCAGGCACCATTTTAGATAAGCCTCCCAGATATGTGACACATACCTTCACCTTAGTCCAGTGGACAAGAGAGCTAGGGATTTGGCTTCCTAAGTCCCCAGTGTTAGGATCTGTCAACTCTAATCATCTATCTTGTTGATTACCAAGGTGCCTTGTTTTTTGCTGGATCCTGCCTATAGCCAAGTCATAAAATGTCATGGTTTTAGTTTGAAGAATAAGAGAGCATGCGGAAAAGGAGATTTAAGAGAAAAGAGCATATTGGAAGGAATTCTCTGGAAACTTACCTGATTCCCAAAGTGGAGCACTCCTCTCTTTTCCTCTGAGATCAGATGATACTTGAAGACCTTTGCAAGACATTTAGTGAGCAACACAATCATCAGTCTCACACCCAGACTGAATGATGTTCAAAACCCTTCTCAACCCAGAGCTTAGGCCATCTAAAAGGTATAAAAGCACATTAGACCAACAATAATGATTATGATTGTGATGATGATGATGATGATGATGATGATAATAATAATAATATAAGCTGTATAGCTTCAGAGGCCCTAAAATCATCTGCCCAGTTTGGAGGGTAAGAAGAGTGCCATTCATAGTTATGCAAGAATGAAAGGCCTAAACTAGCACTGTCCAGCATGTTTACCTTGTGAGAAATCTAGGAGACAAACAGTCCCAATCTAGTTTTGGGCATGGGTTCCTTGAAAACTGGAATGCAACTGGTAAACTTTCTTCCTTCATAAATATATTTGCATAAAAATTCAGGTATTCTAGAAGTTTCTTTTATCCCATCTTTGGGTGCCAAGCTAGCAAACCTGTACAGCAAAGGTAATAATCATGGCTTACATACTTGCAGCTTCCTCAACTTAACTAACAACAGTGCTAACTGTGGGGGCCACAGAATTCTCTGTGCTCCCATGAAGAACCTTCCACCTCTCCCCACCCCTCTGCTTGGCTTCACTAGGTCAGTGCTAATCTCTGTATGCCTCTTACTCCAGTTTTGTTTTGTAATCAGGCTTCCCAGGACTTCCATGCCATGCTTTACAGCCCAAACTGCAATCCTCATGCAGCCCTGGGGTGGCCAGGATACAACCCCTGCCCATGCTGCCATTATTCATTGTCATTCCCTGCTTAATGTTTCCCAAATCACTCACCAGGACTTAATAGCAACTGAATCTTACTCATCTCACCCCTTTAGGCATAAAGGTAGGGATTTCTATCTGCTCACTCTTTCATTCTTAGTATCTAAAAACAATGCTTGGCACATAAGAGACACCCCATAACTGTTTTTGAAATAAAAACTTGATGAATGTAAAATGAATACTTAGAGAGCACCTACTACATTCTAGGCATTCAACTACTTTTGCATGTATTATTTCATCATTGCAACAACACAAGAAGAGAAATAGGACTTTCACTTTCCAGATGAGGAGGCTGAAACTTGGAAAGGTTATGAAAGGGTTCCAAATGCACAAGCCAGCGAGTGGTAGAGCCAGGATTCATGCCCATCCATCTCACTCCAGCCTCTGTTCTCACTACTGAGGTTTTGCTGTGGTTTAAAGTCATTGCCTGAAATATCTTAAGCCACAGGTTAATCTTTTCACAGAGGTTGTATCTTGACCTCTGTTTGCATGCTTTTCCTGAGCTGTGTTTTCAGTTAAAATTAGCAGATAAACCAATCTCTCTCTCTCTCTCTCTCTCTCTCTCTCACACACACACACACACACACACACACACACACACACACACTTCATCTCATAGCTAACTCATGAGATTTGGAACACTGGCTCTTGAAACATTTCATTAGAATAAATATCTCCATGAAACTCACTCTCTGGCATTGTTCATTTTCTATCTCCACCCCCTCACCACCACCACAAACAATATCCACTTGATAGGACTCCAGTTTGGCTAAACCAAGTGACTGCAATTGAGCATTCGTAGCATGTTTAGAGTGTAAGTTAGGAGCCTGTTACACACTCAGAATGATGCATTGCACCTGCAGGCCTGAAATGGCACATTCATTTCTCACTCATGGGGAGAGTGGAACATTTCTAGAAAGAATGGATCTCAGACAGACAGCTGGGGATTGCAGTAAGTAAGTTGTCAATGTGAAAGGATAGGATCACCTCCTAAAATAGTTCTCCCTGCCTCTCACACTATAGCTAAAATGCTTTTGCTAGTGGAAAAGATTTAAGTACCTATGCCACCAAGCAGAAAAAAGAAAATAATTACTGCAAAATCTGCATTAACCTCCTCATCCCCATAAATGCCAGCAGTCTCTGTGCTAAGTAGAGCAATTCCTTATTTATTTCTACTAGTGAGACTATGAAAGTTTCAAGCATGGAACTTCCAATGTCCACATAAAGATATTAAAAAGTTTCTGATAAAATCTACTTATTTTGTCAGCAAGGGAATACCAGGAATTAGAAAAGAAAAAAACATCCCGAAGATTCCCTCCTCCTGGGGCTGGACATCAAGTAGAGGAGGAGAGCAATGTTGTATCACTACCAGCCCCAATTCAGCAAGAGCCGGGGTACCTCTGAGTCCCCCAGCAGGACTGGAGACCTGGAGGTGGTCATCCTGAAGCCTCTAGCTACACTAGCTCTGAACACTGAGCTTGGCAGTAGCACCTCAGAGGTTACAATACCTCCCTGCTGTAGTCCCAGAAAGCCTGGACCAGCATCACCTGGTATTGCTGGCTGACATGCAGATTCCTGGGGCTCTTGCTGTGTGCTGTGAAACCAGACTCGAATGGTTTGGTCCAGGAGTGCGCATATTAACAGTCTCCCTGGGAGAGTCTTCCCTTACCCTTCTTTAACCCTTGGTCTAGTAATCATGGGTCTAGACCCTTAAGCCTACAATTTGGGTTTAAAAAATTCAAGTAGTTACTTTATATTCTTCTTCACTTGGGGGACTTTTCTCAATATGCTAGTATAAGCCATCTATTTAGGAGTTAGTAGGAACTGTACTAGAGCTTGGGATTTATGAATACAGAAAACCAGCTCCAAGTCTGTCATTGAGGAGTTACATAATAGCCTTGGGCAATTAACTTAGGTCTTTAAGCCTCAGTCGACTCATGTTGTTGAAGGGATTAAATGCAAAAGGTCTGCAAGGTGATGAGTATGGATAACAGTGGGGCAGTGGTGATGATACAGAAGAAGGGGAACTGACCAGTCTTTGGAATCTGAGAAAATAAATTTCTGCTGTTTAAGCCACTCAGTCTCTAGTATTTTGTTATGGTGACCAAGTACATTAATATAAGTAGATTTTAGATCGGGTAGTTTTATAGGAAATAATATCGACATAATCCTTGACTCAAATATCATCTTCTGCAGATCAGGATTTAGAAGGAATAGTGGCATTTCTGAGTGTCCCTGAGGTCACCTCCATTCTCTTTTAGTTTCATCTCAACTTTTTTAAGCTTATGGGTTTGTTTTTATGGCAAGGGGGGGATTGAAACCAGGAACTCTGTCTTCCCATATCAGTTTCGCACTATCATGCAAATCAAGTGTAGATAAAGTTTAAGTGTTGATCAGCTCTAAGGTTAAACTCGACCTGTGCATTCTTGGTCAAGCTACTGAACCCTTTTGATGGATAATTGCTTTATCTACAAAATGGGAATAATATCAGTCATTTACCAGCTCATCATAAAAATGAAATGTAATAGAACATGTAAGAACTTAGGCTTAGGCTTTGAAAAGGTGGCTGTATTCTTATACTTTGCTTTGTCCCAACTGTCCCAAAATTTATCACTTTAAAAAAAAATCATTGATTAGTTCATATTTTCTTTGAGTGAAAAATTTGTGCAAGGCCTATTGCTTCTGATTTGAAGAAAACTTTTTTGTACTCTAGACTGGCCTTGAACTCCTGTGTAGTTGAGACCAGCCTTGACCCTGTGATCCTCCACCTCAGCCTCCCGAGTTCTGGGGTTACCGGTGTGTGACACCACCCCCATTTGGTTCTCAAGTGTTTTACTGTACTGTAGTTCACGTGCTGCCTAGGTTGCTTTTCATCTGAGGTCTTTGCTGGTCATTCATGTGGTTGTTGGCAGAATTCTGTTTCTTGCTGTATTAAGGTCTTCATTTTCCCCATCAGCTCTCTCAATCCTGTGCCATGTTGGCCTCTCCATAAGGAAAATTTAAAACATGGCAGCTGGCTTCCCACAGTACAGAGGATTAGTGGAGGCTATAGTCTTTCGTAATGGAATCTTGTAAGTGATATCACCATAAGCTGCATTCTTTTCATTAGAAATAAGCTACTTGCTCTGGCCCACACTCCAGCCTGGGAATCGGCATCACCCAGAGCACTATCATGGTGCCAAAGACTGAGAGGTGGTGACCAATAGAGGCCATCTAAGGAGATGCTGACTACAGGAAAGCTGAGTGTGAAGAGAAACAAAACACCCCCTCCAACTGGACTGCGGTTCTTCCCTATTATTCATGGATTCTATACTTAGAAATTTCTCTACTTGCTAAAATGTATTTGTAACAACAAAATCAATACTCCTGGCACTTTTGCAATAATTTGCAGCCATTCTCAGAGCAGCAAAAATTTGAGTTGCCTAACATACACCATCGAAGCTGAGCAGATTCAACAAGATGACAGTCTGCCTTTTTGTTTCAACTCTCATCCTGTGAGCAAGCATCTCTACTGGAGCCTATTAGTGCAACCAGCATCTCGCTCATTTTTGTGCTTTCTTGTTACTGGTGGTGGTTATTTTGCTGTTTAAAATAACCACTAACCATAGGCTGAATTCTGGCTAGTGATCCTAAGCTGGAGAAGGTTAAGATGTGTCTTTAAAAATATTACAAGTTAGTGGTAATTAATCAATCAGTAGTAGGTATTAAATGTATTTAAAAAGTAACATGCTTGAAACAAAGTAATATATTAATCAGTTGACGAAAATATTGTGAGCAGAGGCTTAGAGGAATGCAACTCTATTTCCTGTTGGAATAATGGTTCAGTATTGATTAATTCAGTGCTTGCAGTCATTTTGTAGAGCATAATAGCTGCAAATAATGAGCACTAACCTATTTGTGTTTGAAACTCAACTACACCACTTACCCAGCTGTGTCATCCTGAGAAAGCTTCTTAAACTCTTTGTTTTTTATTTTCATTAATAATACAATTGGGATAACATAGGGTTTACAAATGACGACTTTGGGGAGGCTGAGCTGTAATGATTTCAGCATAGCTACCAGCACATAGTACATGCCTGGGGAATAGATGTCACCAGAACTATTCCACTATGAGTTCTGTTTCATCTGGATAATATTAAGTTTTCTGGAAGTTTCCCCCTGCCATTCTGTGACAGTGCTGGATGCACAGTAGACACTCATAGACTACATATTGAATGAGTTAAGTGTTCTTTGATTCTATCAGATGGGAAATGTACAGTTGGAGAAAGCTAATACTTTCCTTTTCCTTATCGCTGATTCTGGTATCGTTATCACAGTACTGGAAGTAGGAGGGTTATAAGATTCTTCTATCAGAAGCCACATCAGATCCCAAATTCATCGTATCGACAGTCTGCTGAGTCACTTCCCCCGAGGAAACCCGAGAAAGGCAGGCAGAGGGAAATGTATGCACGATGTGGCAGGTGTGGAATTTCCTCCTTGTCACCAGACAGAAGGCCAGAAGTAGAGCTGGCTGTAGCACACGGTGGGATCAACAGTCTGTAAATAAGGCGCCTGCACTGTCTCGGGGATGATTTTTCATCTCTTGGGGCTGAGTCATCACCACAATGCTGAGGTGAAACATCCGTTTGATCTCTGAGTTTGGAATCTGACCTTGTTTTTTTTTGCATGTTGTTTTCCAAGTACAGGACCCTGTCTTTCCTCCTGGGGATGGGGGGCATTATCAAGCTCTTCAGTTCAGAGTGAGAATGAGTGGATGGCTCCTCTCTCAAGAGAATGCAAAAGTTATTGGGGGAGGGTGAGCATGGACTTTGTTTCCACAAGGCATCTTGAGAAGCCATGTAAGTCAAGACCAGTTAATCTGTTTGAGACTTAGTTGCCTCATCTGCGAAATAGCACTTATTTTGCAAAACCTTCGGGAGCCTCATCTGGGTGAAAGAAGAAAGCAAAATTTATTCCTGGTGCCACTGAATCACTACCTACCCTTTCTTTTCAGTGTTTAGCAATAGCTAACCTTTGTTGGGTACTTAGTGAAGCAGTTTTGCCCTAGAATAAACTACAGGACATTATGGTGGTAATTCAACATGGTGGAAGGCCAAATTGGGGATGTTTATCCTGATGGCCACTTCTTCCTTCTTCCCTGATTACAACTTCCTTCTTCCTTTCCCTGTGTACCCAAAGAAAATTCCCATCAGCTTCTTGCCCCTCATCAATGCCTGCCCCAAGCACCACATCTGGTCAAAGGTTACATATACCCCACACCCCCATATCCAGTCAGAGGAGAAAGCCAAACCCTTGTTGGTTGTGGGCTCCTCTCCACGTCATTTAAATGAAAAGGCCACTTTTATCTTTTCTTACATTCTGCTTCTCTATTGTACCAAAAACTCTGACATTTAGTATGTCCCAGGCTTTATCTCATATACTTCTCCTTATCCTATCATTATTCCCATTATACAGATGAATGAACTGAGGTACAGAAAGGTGGAGTAACTTGCCTGAGGGCATATGACTAAGAAGTAGCAGAGCTGGGATTTACCACCAGGTCCTCTGACTCCAGAGCCCATGCTAAAGTCCTCTCCTGGAAGGTCACTATATTTTAATGAGATCATCTTGGAGATAACATTTTAAACTAAATATGTGATAGAAAATTCAGGTGGCACATCGAGCTGGTGAGAAAGACATGGGTGTGCAGGAGGAGCTAAGCCCACTGTCGGGTCCCAACCACAATTATCTTAATGTCTAGTCCATTGGAAGTTTAAGCACCTACCACAGGGATTGGAACACTAACCTCACTCATTGATTTTTCCTTCTCAGACATCCTTCCTCAGTCTTAAATAAGCAGGTGTGACCAATTTTGTGTTAAGTGATTTTAGAGTTCGGAGCTTACAAAGCTGAGGAATGGAAGGCAGTAGGCTCCCAAACACCACAGGAGCACCCCCCCCACACACACACACACACATGCACACAAAATTCATTTTTCAGTAAACACTTTCTAGTACCCGATCAGTGCCCGGGCTTGGGACTCAGCATCTTGTAGGCTTTGTTGTTACCCCTCCCATATCGTGAGCTGACCATTAAACCCTGCTGTCCAGAGAGGGTGAAGTCAGAGCAGTCATGTGGTCACACAAGAGTGACCCCTGTGATAGATGGAACGGGGGCTGGCGTCTAGGGCCACTGGCTTCATAGGCAGACACCTCCCCACCCTGCTCCTCAACATACTACAACCTCAAAAGGCAAATGAAAGACCACAGAGCTGTTTCTCGTGCCCAGCGCTTTCATTATTTTGCTGCTACTGGGTGGCAGCTGAAACTATCAGGCTAGAGAAAAGCTGTTGAGAGTGGCAAAAGATGGATGTGCCACATAAAACAACAACCTCTTTGGAGACAGAGGAGATGTGGCCTGGAACACCAGCTCACATATATTAGGAGATAGTGGGTTATACATTACCTTTTATCACACCAACGAGCACTGGAGTTGGGGAAGTCCACAGGCTGGGATTCCTGCCTTGGATGTCACTACCGTTTTGAAGAATGTTATTTTTCCATTGCAGAAAAGCTAATATATAAGCCAGCATCACAGAAATCCCCATGAACGTGGAAATTCTTTCAAGTGGTAACATCTTAAGCTGAAAAAAGTGGAGACTAAAAGAAGATGCATAGGACAGATTCTGACACCCAATCCTAGGGCTGTTTGGTGCCTACTCCAAGCAGCCCATGTTGGTGGTGTATAAGTTAGAATAACTTTCTGGGAGCAATTATTTAGCAGCGCAGACTACAGAGGCTTCAAAATGTATGCAGTTTTCTATTCATCCCCTTTTTTCTAGGATTGTATTCTATAGAAACAATCAGAAATATTCAAATAAGTTATCACAGAGTTACTTTTAAAAGAAATATAATAGCAACAATCTACATATCCCATAGAAGAGGATAGACTATATTAATGCACCATGGTAAGCTAGGCAGACATTAAGATGCTTATTTCTCTCAATTGTGTATCTCTTGAGGAGCTGTTTTCCAGTTGGTGATACTTTCTTCTATATGATGCACTGGGCAGAAGGCAGGGTGCAGCCCTATGTGCTTTTTCTCTTTACCTGCTGAACACAACCACTCGCCAAGTTCTGTCCCACACAAATCCTTAAAAGATCTCAAATCCTTCTGTTGCTCTCCATACTCACTTGCTCTAACTCGAGTCCTCACCACCAACCCTGATCACCTGGAGACTTGAAGAAACACTATATCTACCTAGAGTCCTCATTTTTTCCCTTTCCCTTTTCTTTCCCTTGTGCAGATTTCTTTTTAAAAGGAAGTCTGATTCACTTCTTTCCCTGATTCCCTCCCAAAGGCTTTTTGTTAGTTGTGTTGAAAAAAAAAAATCTCATTACATGCCCAACTGCAAGATCATATAGGAGAGTTGGCAAATTTTTCCATAAAGGGCCAGATCGTAAATAGTTACTGTGTGGGCCATACAGTCTCTAGAGCAACTATTTCTCCGCCATCAGATTGTGACATCCATATATAATATGTGAATGAATGGACACGACTCAGTTTCAGGAAAGCTTTATTTACAACAACAGGTGGGTTGCTGGACTTAGGCCCTGCATAGTGGTTTATTGACAGTTGTCCTGGAGGATCTGGCCCCTGTTTTCCTTTCTGAATCCATAAATCCACGCTCTCATCTGGCTACTGTCTCCCCATCAGGACCTCAGGGAAACTGGAGGGTCATCAGGAATTCCCCCTTTCCCCTCTGTGTTTTGCCTGTTTCTTTACCCCTCGACCCAATATACACTCCCCCTTTCCTGTCACCATCTCCTTGCATCTTCAGGACCATTTTTTTAAAGGTACACTCTCAGATGTACCTAGGCTAGGTTAGGACTCCCTATTTTCCCAAAGGATTCAGTACTGTCCTCCCTACTGCTGGTTAAATTTAAGATCAAATAGCTCCTAGTGAAGTTGTGCATCTTTATGTCACTTCTGCTAGAACCAGAGTGTCATGAGACAAAGGACTATGCCTATTATTGATCATAACTATGTTCCCAGTGTTTGAAATGGTGCCTCAGTGCTATATATGAAATGTATCCCAGATATTTGTGGAATATTGTTAGTTGAGTGCATGATCATGCAACTAGAAAAAAACACCTGTACAGATATGTACTAAAATATTAAGGGAGAGGTGTACAGATCACTTTTATTTTCCTCATACTTTTCTCCATTTCTCAAATGTTTCACCAAGAGCAAATGTTATTAGGATACTAAAAAAAAAGTCGATGGAGGGAAAGAAAGAAGGAGGAAGAGAATGAGGGGAAGGGAGTGAGGGAAGAACTGGTGTTCAAATATCCTGGGAGCCCATCCTCATTTTTGACACATGCCACAGGTTGGAGTAGCCTCATTCCTCCCCTTCCTCAGAGCTGCCTAGTAAAGCCTGTTGTCTTTCGTATTGCTTTTTCTTGGTCATTCCTCCTTTCCTGCACATCACATTGCTAGGCTTGGGGACACAGGTGTACCTGGGCCATGATTCAAGTTGACCCGCTGCTGACAGAAATGCTTGCAACACATGGACACACATGTGCACACCCCCCACAGTCTAACTGGCCTTGCAGGGCCTTCCAACTCCTAGTTTAGGAAGGGGTTAAGACACCAGTGGCTGCCATGTGAGATTACAGGCACCAGCCAAATTGCAATGCAGAAACCGTCCCTGCAGATGGGAAGTGTGACAGCTAACTTATTTATTTCACTCACCAGTAGCTCAGTTTCAAACATCTGGTCATTTCCATGCCAAGCTGGTCTCCAAGTAGGACTCAGGAGCAAAAGGCCGCATGGCCACTATGATCCTATTTATTCATCCGGTAATTCCCTCCACATTCGAGAGGGAGCCAGTGAAGATGATACTAATTATTATTTCCAAATAGAGATAGCGTTTTGATCACTCTTTGAAAGAATAGATGTGGGTGGAAAAAAGGGGACAGGAGGTCAATAATTGACAGGAACTGGGTGGGTAAAGGAGTATAAGGCTACAAAGAATTAAATGATTGATTTTTAAAGTTCCAGACTAGAAGGAGATTCAAACCCATCACTTACACAGCAACAACACGAGGTAAAGATAAATAGCAACATTTGATTGCTAAACAAGTGTTAATAATGATAAAGGACATGGACATTATATTTGCCCTAGTTCCTAACAAGTCAAGTCTATTCCTTTCCATTGTTAAATTTCATGGTATATTGGTGTATTATTGGCTGTAAGTAACAGAATATCCCAACTCAAATGGACCTAAGCAATAAATCCAGTATCTTTTCATATTTGATGAGGTCCAAGGTGATGCACAGCAGTTGACAAAGTCAGCCAGAATCCTGCTTTTTTCCCACCTCTTCACTCTGTCATCAGTAGTTGCTTTGGCCTTAGACTTGGAATTGAAGTGGTTATAACCATTACCAGTGTGACATTGACAGCGAGACAACACAATTCTATCTCGTGGTTTTCTATTGAGAATAAGAAACTTTTTTTTTTTCTGGAAACCCTCTAGCAAATTCCCCTAATGTACAATTGTCTAGAGTTGGGGCATTTTCTGCTTGGACCAATTAACCCCACCACAGGAAGCGGAAGGGCTCCTGAAGTAGATGGTTACATGGGGGATGGCTTTTGTTAGAAAGGGGAAGTGAATGCTAAGCAGCAAAACAATATCCTCTGCCACCTACAGCTAATCTCCAAAGTAAGAAACATTTTATATCTGTAAATCCTGACACTGTAATGACCTTTTCAGTTCGTCTCTCACATTGCCACTTCTAACACTTGCGTGCACATACATGTGCACACACAGCTATCCAGAATGCAGTGATCTCATCTGTTCAAAACCAACGTGCTTTCCTAAAATACACTCAGTTTCTTTCTGTTTCTCAACTTTAAACAAATCACACTTGCACCATCTTCCAAAGCAGCCACGATTTATATGTGCTATTCTGGCATAATTACTAATGGTAATTTTCACTCATTCTCATAATGTTTCAATTTGGATAAAAGAGTAAAAAATGTTAAGGAAGGGATTTTAAAGACTGAGTGTGGGGAGTCGAGGAGAGAGAAGAGTCTCAAATTTCTCTCAGTCATCTGATGGCGGATTGAGTTTACCACCATTAAAACAGGGAGTCAAGGAAGGCAGATAGTTTTGGGGGAGATTAAATATAGAAGCCTAGAATTCAAAAGAGAACAATCTCACTTGGACATACAAATTTGTGAGTAAATAGTATCTAGATAGCTGAAATCATGAGTAAGAAAGCGATGGGCCGAAAGAGATGGGCCAAAAGAGATGCAGAATTCAAATGTGCCAATGGCAAAAATCCTGGTGAAGCCAATGTCTAGGAGTTTTTCCAAGGGAAAGGAAGCAGTGATGGAGAATGGGAGAGACTGACCAAAGAGGAAGTTGGAGACTCACAAGAGCAGAGTCATGAGGCCCAGGATGGTGAGAGTTTTCAGAGGAAATTAGTTCGTGAGAGCTGAGATAAAACTAAAGAAAGCTTATTAGTATCAGGAGTTTATTGGCTGCCTTTCTTGGAGCCTTCAGAGAACACCACAGAATCATAGATTTAGAGTGTCCTTTTATTTATTTTTTAAAAATTTTTTTAAGTTTTTAAATTTTATTTTAAAAGGGAGTAAAATTAAACACAACAAAGCAGAACAGAATGGGACATAAGAAAGCATAAATTTCAAAGCTAGACAGCCAGAGATCTTCACTATCTGTCATATTGTCTCTCATCTCTTCCAAATGGTTGTCCTTATCTTTGCATATGGGGAGCTCATACTAAATAACATAGCCAATCTTTTCACAAGATGTGTAGTTCACTGGCTCCCACTTGCTAGGCAGGGGGGAGAGGGAGGTGGCACACGGGATGGGGGACAGGACAACTTGAGATGTCTGATTCTCAGCCCACATGCAGGCAGGATCACAGTCGCCCCCCAGAGATGGGAAGAGTTCCTTGTTCTCCTGGTACCCAAGTCAACTGCATGGTACAGGTCCCGATGCGCCAGAGTCTCTCCTTCAGGCTGCGGAGAGTCTGCCACACTCTTAGCTACCCCCAGAGAGGGGGGGAGTTCCTTGTTCTCCCGGCACCCGGAGTCAACCACACGGTGCAGGTCACTACATGCCAGGGTCTCTCTCCTTTGGACTGCCAAAAGTCAGCCACACTCTCAGCTGCCCCCCAGAGAGGGGAGGAACTCCTTGTTCTCCCAGCACCCCGAGTCAACCACATGGTGCAGGTCTGGATGTGCCAGGGCCTCTCTCCTTCAGGCTGCTGAAAGTCGGCCACACTCTCAGCTGCCCTCCCCAGAGAGGGGAGGAGTTCCTTGTTCTCCCAGCACCCCGAGTCAACTGCACAGTGCAGGTCCTGATGAACCAGGGTCTCTCTCCTTCAGTCCACCGAAAGTCTGCCTCACTCTCAGTTGCCCCGCTGAGAGGGGAGGAGTTCCTTGTTCTCCCGGCACCCCCAAGTCAACCGCATGGTGCAGATCCCGAGATACCAGGGTCTCTCCCCTGCAGGCCCCCTAAAGTCTGCCATACTCACCTGCTATTTCTTTCTGATGAATTGACCATTCCATTTCCAAAGTTCTGAAATGGCCAACAGATCACAGAAAGAATTCTCTTTAGGCTCCTGTTTGAAACCAGCAGCTACAGCGATCTGCTGGCCTTGATTCAGGGCCATTAGAGTGTCTGTTTAGAGGACAATACTGATGAGGAGTGTGGGGGAGGGGTATGGGCATGTGTTGCTGGGGTTTGAATCTAGGTCTTTCTGCTTGCTAGGAAAATGCTCTGCCACAGAATTACATCCTCAGACTTTGACATCACTTTGTATTTAGAGTCTTTAAAGGATTGGTTAAGACTCAGCAGTAGACACTAAACTACTTCCAACACTTGATATTTCATTTATGAAAGTACTTACCACATTATGTGTCCTTCTCTATGTGCTGAAATTGGGTGGTGCCTGACACTGGGGAGCCTGCGAGAGCAACACCAGTCAGACCCTATCCCCTAGTTAGACAGTTTTACTTCTTCCTCTCCCCTCTCCACCTCTGTTGTCTTAGCTGTGGCCACTGTCATATCTGGAAAGCAGCAGTAGCCTCCTAACTGACCTGCCTACCACTTCCAATTCATCGTTCTCACATCAGCAAATGCACCACCTGCTTCTCTGCTTAAAACACTAAAGAAGCTCCATGATAGACTGAAGGAAAAAAGAACCTGGTGCTGAAATTTTTGAATAACCATCTGAAAATACAAGAAGAAAGAAAGAAAGAGAAAGAAAAAGAAAGAAAGAGAAAGAAAGAAAGAAGAAAGAAGAAAGAAAGAAAGAAGAAAGAAAGAAAGAAAGAAGAAAGAAAGAAAGAAAGAAAGAAAGAAAGAAAGAAAGAAAGAAAGAATTCCTAGACTGTCAAAAGTATAATTCAAGGTGACTCATGGACAAAAACATAAAAACTAATACTGTGCTACATCTAGAAGAAAACTTAGTAATTCACAGCCTTGGGCAGGTAAAGATTGTTTATGTATAAACCAAAAAGCACTAATCCAAAAAGGAAGACCAATGAACATCATCAAAATTAAAAACTTAACACTCATCAAAAGACACAATTAAGAAAGTGAATAAAAAAGCAAGTATTTTGTGGGGAAGAAATGTATATCTTGTAAAGAAAACAATGATTAAAAGAAATAAAAACCCCAATTTAAACAGCTTCACAAAAGATACTTTACAGAAGAAAAAAATGAAAGGGCAAAAAGCAAGTAAAAGGATGCTTTAAATAATTAGTTATCAAGGAAAGGCAAATTAAAATTATAATGAGATACCATTTCATAGCCATTAGAAGGGCTAAAATTAAAAAGTTTTAGAAGCATTGGAAACTAATAAATTGCTGTTTGGAGAATAAAATGCAGCTACTTTGCAACACTGGGGAAATTCTTCATAAAGTTAAGTACACAATGTTCAAGGAAAAACAAAATTGGAGTACTTACACCATGCAGTTTCAAGATTTATTATATACTGTGATACTCCTAAGGTGATAATTACGTAAAATATATAGAAGAATGAGTTAAAATAAAGACTCATGAATTACTCATATAGTAATTTGATTTTTAACAAAGAATGTTAAGGTAATTTGATGAAACACAAGATAGTCTTTTCAATAAATAGTGCAAGAATAAGTAGATATACATGTACAAAAATGTACCTTGGCTCTCACCCCTTACGACACACAAAAATTAACTCAAAATGAATGAAAATCTTAAAAGACTAGCAGAAGAAGATTTCTAGAAGAAAACCTTGCATCATTAGATTAGAAAAGAATTTCTCAGTGAGACTATAAAACATGAACAGAAAAATATTCATTAATTTGGTTTCATAAAAAATGCCATATAAAGGACCAGAGATATAACTCAGTGGCACCACACCTGCCTGGCAAGCACAAGGTCCTGAGTCTGATTCCTGTTGCCAAAAAAAGAAATGCTATATAAAATATTGGTACAAACCAAAAGTATGTGCTGTAGATTAAGAGGAAAGATTTTCAAAATGTTTATCTGATAGAGAATTTTATTATTATTTATTATTTTATTATTTAAGTTATACAAGAAATTTTAAAAAATCATTAACAAGAAAACATATACCATTTTTCTTTTCTCATGACAAGAGATGAGCAGACATGTCACCAAGCAATCTATAAGAACGACACACAGAACATAAGAGGGTGATGAGTTATATTGTTCATTAGAGAAACACAGACCGAAGAACCAGACCATCACCATCTTACCCAGGTCTCAGGATTCATCTGTTCCAAGGGTGCGTCTCCCTCAGATTCATCCTCTTTAAGTTCCCTTTCCTCAGAATAGACCACCCCAGGCCCACAAGGCCCAGTGAGTGCTTAGGGAAAAACTAACACACAGAACAGGTCTAGTGACTGCAGCCACAAAAACAGCCCCTTCTCAAAGACGCCTACAACTTCCTCTTACAACCCCACACAGCCTCATAGTCTGTAAGAGACAGCACCCATCTGGTCTAGTCTCCAACGGTCCCTGGCTGGTTTGAAGTCCAATAAGACCTCCATGCCCTTTCCTTGATTCTTTTCTCTATCACCCTTTCCCCTAACATTTGGTGCTGAAAAGCTGGAAGGGGTCGTGATGTCCCTCACCTCTCCTTCTTCCCCGTCACTGGCTTCTTATGTCTTATGTTGGGAAACAGTGACCATGAGCATCCAGCTTTCCTGAGAAATGCCTGACCTGGGAAGAAAATCCACACTCATGAATGGTCGAACTTCCTTCCAGGGTCTCTTCCTTCTTTCCCAGCATCCCATCATCTTCTAGCTCCACATGGTGTGTGACCTTAAGCAGCACAAGACTGGCACGTAGTCAGGGGGTTACACCAATCTGCCAATAGCTAAGAGGCGTCTTCCAGTGGAGTCCCTGCTCTCTCCCTGCTCTCTCTTTTTATTTCTCATCCTTTTCCCCAACACAAATTAAAACCAAATGGGGGGAGGACTGGCAGAGTAAGCATCTTGAAAATTGTTTCCTTTATAAAAGCAATAAGGCAACTTGTAAAAAATGATCATAATCAACTTTTTTTTCAGAACTCGGAATAACCAAAGTCTTGTGGCAATGTGGGAAGCACTTATTCAAGAAAACAGCTGAATCTCACGAATGACTCCCTTCCTATCTACATTCTCCAATCTTGAAAGCTAACAACTCAATATCATAGTGACAAACAACAACCTAGCAGCCACTGGTGGGGGCAGAATGGGCTTGAAACTTCTTTGAAGCCCTGTTCTCAAAGAACTGTCATTATTGTACCTGCCTGGTGATTCCTAAAAGACTACCATTGAAAGAGTATGTTTATTTGACTTGAGTCATCACTCAAATACTTCCCTTGGGGCATTTGTCAAAAATAGTTACAGGAAACTGCTTAATATCACATCTGTCTGAAGTAGTGGGTAACATTTGGAGAAAATAATAGACAAGCTTAACAGAAAAAAATCTGTGGGGAATGAGATGTCCATAAGGGCTTTGAATTGCTCTGCCTCTTCCTGTGTGTCTAGCGGAAAGTATGCATTCATGAGGCTGTTTGCAAACATAAGAAAGGTATGAGAAGACCCTGCCTTCTAACCTCTGGTTGATAAGGAACCTCTGTGCAAGCAGAAATTGAGGGTTGAGGTAGAGTTGTCAATTGCCTGGTTGAATGCAGGCACATTCTACTATTCACACAGAGCCTGTTAGTCATGGTTCTCCAGAGGAATAGAAGCCACGGAATGTACATAATTAGTACAAGATGGGTTAATTAGCTTGGTTCATACAATCAGAGGCTGAATAGTATCACAATGGCTGTCTCTAGGCTGGAGAGCAGGGAAAATGTGTAGCTGCTCAGTTCAAGAAGCTGGAAACCTCAGAAAAAGAGATCAACGAAGAAGTCTGAGGTCAAAGGCCTGAAAGCCCCTGGGAGGGCTGTTTGTACAAGACTGTATTCAAAGGCTGAAGAACCTGGAGTCTCACGGTCACAGGCAAAAGTGGAAGCCCAAAACACACCTGCTTCAAGAAGGGTCAGGTGTGTATGGATGAGCTTTCTCCTTCCTCGACTTTTTAATTTCACCTTGTCACTGGACAGAGTCCTAGGAGGGTTCCAAAGGGAGTATAAAATACCTTTGCTGCCATGAACAGCTGCCCCTCTGCCATGTGCTAGCCTGCCTCGGAGCCAGCTGATTATGGACTGAAACTTCCACAAATTGTGAGCTAAATATAGCTTTCCTCCTTTAACTTTGGGTGTCGGGTATTTTATCTCAGCCACAAGAGAAAAGTAACTAAAACAACTCTCATTATCCATAAAATTAAGTTGGAGGTTGACTGACTCCAGTTGTGGAAGAAGAATTTTCAAGATGCATCAGTAAGAGGCGTAAGGAATTTGTTAGGCAAAAATTCAAAAGTACACACTCAAATAAACAGAGTGTGGCCCCCAAGAGACAGAGAGGCACATAATTTCCTCTAATTGGGGACATTTATGTTTCTCTTAAGAGGATGGAAACTTTCGGAAGTTTCATCTTGGGTCTCGGTTTATGGGAAACCAATGGCTCACCCATAGAAAGCTAATGGCCCATTCTAAGGAAGAGTCTATTCTACAGTGAAAAGAGGTAGTCTATTCGCAAGTGAAAAAGGTCACTTTTCAGGTAGAAAGGGAATGGCTGGACCTATTTGAAGGTGAAAGGGAATTGCCCAGGCTTATTGTTCCTTAGAAAAAGAGGGGGAAAAAATTTAAACTGAGCTTTAAAAACATTTTTTAAATTATGACTTCCTTGTATCCTTTTAACTACCTTTATTTCTTCTATCTTAAATCAGTCTGGGTCCTCAACCTACTAGATGGTACTCCCTACATTCAGGACAGATGTTCCCCGCTCAGTTCACTGACCCACAAGCTAATCTTCTCTGGGAATACCCCACGGACACATCTAGAAATATGCTTTGCCAATTTTCCCTCACTCTGCTTAAGTTCACAACCAAATTAGCCATGAGAAATTCTTTTCAAAGACTGTATAATTTAGTAGTTTTAGGCATTTATGACAGTATTTTGTAGATCACTTCTTAACCTCTAAGCTAAGTGAACAGTGCCATCAGTGCATGCTACCAACAAAGAATATAGGCTTTTTAACATTAGAGCAGATACCACAATTAGAGCAGTGGGACCACTCCCACTCCATCTATATGAACTTGGAAAACACAGCAGGACCAGTCTGCCTTCCATTGTCCTAAGAGAAGCAGAAATAGGAATAGCAAAGACCTAGGAAGTCTCTAGAGCCAGACCACATGCCTGTTCGATCCCGTGACATGACCTATAGTAACCTTTTCCTCACGTGAAATTCATTAAAGGTTCATATAGAGCGACTGCATGTCATGCGTGCAATTAAAACAGAGTGAATTTTGTGAGATTCATACATACCAGATGTCTTTGAGATGAATCAGCACCTGTCACTCATTTTTGTCAATCATATCCAGAGAGATCTGATAAGAGGCACTGTAGGTAAAATCCACAGCTTTTAAATACAAAAGCATGACTTATTTTTCCATCTTACTCTCCCCACCATCTTGGTACCACTTCTTTGCCCATTCATGCAACCCTTTTTTGTTTCTGCTGGCATGAACCATGAGTGCACTTTTCCCTTTAACTTTAATAAATGTAGCTGTTTTTTTTCTTTACTATCAGGCATATGTTTGCAATTCTTTGTTCAGTGTACACAAGAATCTGGACTTTATCTCTTAGGAATTCATCACTCAGTGAGTCAGCATTAGGTAAAAAAAAATCACTAAATATACAATGCATATAGCATACAATAAAAATAAACCCTAGGACAGGAATAGAATCTTATTTCTAGAGTTGCCATGTTACATGATCTAAAATATCATTTTTAACAAAAATATTATGAATACACAAAGAAAAGAAAGAAAAAAATGAACAAAAGATCAATATTCAGAGACTATAGAACCATCAAGTGTAGAACCAAAACATATATGCACAATAAAGAAGGGATACGGCCAAAAAGCGGCAGACAGTATTAAAGAATAGCAAAATATCTCTAAAATTTGATGAAAATATTAATAGACACATTCAAGAAGCACACTAAATTCCCTGTAAAATAAACTCAAAGAGACTGATACCTAGACATGTGATAATCAAATCTTCAAAACCCCTATTAAATGACCCTGTCTTGCACACCAACCAGAATGGCTAACATTAAAAGGAGAGCATGCGAGGTCAGTGTAATGCTCATGTGTTGATGGTGGAAATGCAAAATGAAACAAGCTACTTTGGAATACATGTTTCACTTTCATAAGTCTTGACACTTACATTTAAATGATTATAAACTTGAGCGTGGTGGTACACACCTGTAATTCTAGCACTTGGGAGGTTGAGGCAAAAGGATTACTTTAAGTTTGAGACCAACCTTGGCTACATAGCAAGTTCAAGGCCAACCCAAACTACACAGTGAGACCCTGTCTTGAGAACCAATCAATTAATCAATCAATCAGTTGATCACACAAACAGAGAAACTTTTTGTAGTATGTAAAAAATAAAAACAATGTAAAATGTCTCAACTGATGAATGGATAAACAAATGGTGGCATATCCAGATAAGGGAATACTACTCCACAATATAAAGAAATGAACTATTTTTTTAAATAATTTTATTTAAAGAGAAAAAACAAAACAGAATAAAGGGTAGCAACAATACAGTTTTCCAAGGGAAAAAGGAAAAGAACAACAACAAAAAAAACCTAAGAAATTATTGCTGGACAAATTACATGTTGACTTCTTGGAAATAGTTGTTCAATTTATAAAGTTAAAACATGTAAAGTAGACATTAAAACAGTGAGACTGTTAACAGTTCTGCTCCACAATCTGACAAAAACAGCAATATAGTCATCCATCTTACCCATGCAAATATACATGCAATTATATCAAAAGGGTAGAATTAAACACAACAAAACAGAGCAAAGTGGATCACAAGAAAGCAATGTAAGAGACAAAAGTTTCAAAACTAGACAATCAGAGATATTCATTGTCTATCATATTGACTCTTGTTTTCTTCCAAATAGTGGTCCATACTGTCACATATAGGGAATTCACATGAAACAACCTAGTATGGAATTGATCTGAGCAGGATGAGGAGGGCATTTCAGGTCTTCAAGACCAGACATTAGGGAAGACAAGAATGGCTGTCATAGTGTCTCTCATTCTCCTCAAAACAGCTGTCCATACCTTAATGTATGTTGAACTTAAACAAGGCAAAGCAAGCTAAGGTCACTTTGAACAAAAAGTGATAGTTTTGCTGGACTTCACATCATGACATTATGGAGTCAGCACTGGGTATTGTAGTGTCTCTTTTTCTTCAAAGTAGTTGTTCATTTCAGCATGTGTTATATAGTTGGTTCTCTTAAACTGTTTATAAGCTCTGCACATGCATGAGTCTCTACTTGTATATCTATCATTTCTGTATTAGCAGGAAAAACAAAACAAAGCAAGATAAAACAAAACAATTCCTAGAAAAGCATGAGGCAGAAAAGTCACATAAAACCACAACACAAGGTGATCTACAATGGTTACCATGGTGTCTCAGCAGTGTATAACAACATTAATAAAAACGAAGCATTGGAGA
>PVJX010015552.1:0-42298 GCA_004027295.1 Dolichotis patagonum | reverse complement strand
TAGGGTCACCATATGATCCAGCAACTTCACGTCTAGGTGTATATCCATGCAGACTGAAAAGCGTCTCAGATAGACATTTGTGTACTCATGGTCACAGCAGCACTGTTCACATTTGCCAAAACCCCGCAGCAACCCAAGTGTCTTGGAGGGAGAAAGAAGCCAAATCGAGTCTGTCCAGGGAACAGAGTATCAGCCTTAAAAAAAGGAAGGCAATTCCAGCCCATGGGACACCAGGAGTGAACCCTGAGGTCACGACACCGGATGCAAGAAGACCAATACAGTAGGATGCCACTTCTGAGAGACACCTAGGACACCCAAACTAATAGGGACAGAAAGTAGCATGTGGATACCAGGGGTGGGGGAGGGAGGGCAGTGTGTTGGTGTTTAGGGGTGCAGAGCTGTAGCTGTACAAGATGCTAAGAGTTCCGGACATTGATGTTGCTGGTGGCTGCACAGTGGAAATTTTATGTTATGTATGTTTTATATTTTACCACAGTAAAACTGTGGAAGCATCCTCCCTCCACCCCACAAAGAAACCCATGTGTGGAGGGTCTTGGTGGCCTTTGAGGGAGTCACATTCCCAAGACTGGCACTCAAGGCCACTGATGTTTTCTTTCTGCGTCACGCCTGCCTCTCTCTGCCCCGTGGCATGAGGCTGCTCCTCCTCTGGACTCTGCCGTTATCTTCCTCTCTGCAGGGCTCACCTGCACCACACTACAGCGCAGAAGGCCTTGAAGAGGACTTTTCGAGCCCTTTGTTGGCCCTTGGATTCTCTTCTGCGCCATCACAGAGCTGCCTTGCTGGACTTTGCTCCCATCACCTGATCATCTGTCACTCCGAGCAGCCTATGTGACCTATCTGCCCCCACTGGGAGAGCCCTTCACCTTAGCTCTTGTGATGCCCCTGTCCTGCCTGGCACTAAGCTCTGTGCCTCAGTCCGTGGCTGCTAAATGAATTTGACTTTCAAAACAAGGAGAATGCCATCTGGAGACATACTGCTGTCCCAGCTACTCAGGAGGCTGAGGCAAGAGGATTGTGTGAGCTCGGGAGATTAAGGGCAGTCCAGGCAGCATAGCAAAACCCTGCCTCAAAAATAATAAGTAAAAAAAGAACATGTCAGCTGGACGGGGCACTCACAATGCGTTAGTCTCCTATAGTAAGCAGATGCCCTGGTGATAGGGGCATGTTAAGTCCATGTGAACCTTGGGAAGATGCTTATGTCCCTGGTGGGAACCCATGGAGACAGAGCTGGGGGAGGGGTGCTCCAGTGTACCTTCCCGTTGCCTCCGGAGCAGGAGGCGCAAAGCAAGGGTTCATGTTTCTCCTTTGAGAAATTAGGTCACTGGGTGTCGTTAAGTGTGCCTTACGGAGCGCTGCTAATCAGTTCTCTTCTGGCCTAAATATCTGGTAATTATCTTAGTTTTTTGCTTTGCTAGACTCTGCTTCCTAAAAGAGTTCACCCAGCCACGCTGTTACTTCTGGGCTCCTTCGCGATGATACGAACCACCACCCCGCAGCCCACGCACCTCACCCCGGCCTCATGCGGGGCGCTGCTCTGCGCCTCTCTTATCCTGGCGGACTCCTCAGATCTCTCCAAGTCTCTGGGGCAAGTTATACTGTTAGCCCCAGTCTACAAGCCAGGACCCAAAGCTCACTGCTCCTGGGCTCTTGGGCCCACTGTCCCCCCCCCCCACAGTGCCAGCCTCAGGCATGGCCAGTCCGTGGGTTCCCCGCACATCCAGGGCTCCAGGGTGCCCTGCTCCCGCTCTCTCCCTGTGCTCTTGGCCTCTTGTGTTAGGCAGGGTTCCCAGAGAAACAGACCTAGGGGGTCCGAGGGAGACGTGAGAGATTGACCGTGGGAACTGGCGCACGTGATCATGCGGGCTCTAAAGTCTCATGACTTGAGCCAGGGAATCGGAAGAGCCAACGATGTGATTCAGTCTGGGTTCAAAGGCAGGAGAAACAGCAGAGCTGCTGATGGTCAGTCTGGGCCAGAGTCTGAAAGCACAAGTATCAAGAGCACCCGTGTCCCAGGGCAGAGAAAGCGAGGTCCCAACTCACACAGGGAATCTGTCCTCCTCTGCCTTTTTATTCTATCAGGGCTCGGATGCGGGAGATGGTGCTCACTCATTTTGGTGACTGTGGGTCCTGGCTACTCCGTAGCCTGCTGACTGAGACCCGGATGTGCATCTCTTGCAGACACACCTGGAAAACAGTGTTTTACCAGCTGTCCGGGCATCTCTTAATCCAGTCCAACAGACTGGAACCATCACACCGCCCCTGGCAGAGGGCCCGCCTGCTCTGTGGGGGTCTGCACCCCCACCCCACATCCTGGAAGGCAGAGTCCAGTCGCTTGTGGAGGTGTTTGGCTGCCCAGCACTTGGGTGTGCATGTGTGTGCATTGTGAATGTGTGCCTGTGCACGTGTGTGCCCTTGTGATTGCATCCTTCCTAGATTTAGCTTATAAACGACTTAAATGCAAGCATCAAGGCTCTCCTCTGTATTTCCCTTCCTTTTCTCTATCACTCAGTTCCTCTAAAACATCAATCGAGCCATAGGATTCTCCTTGCAAACTTCATTCATTCAAAACACTGACAGCAGGCATTTATTAAACACCCACGTGGACCAGGTTCGGTGTCCGGCGCTGGGTGCTGGGCTGGACTCTGACTGACTGCTGACCGAAAGGCAGATATAAGGAGAGAATTAAGGGAATAAAACCGGTAGAATAGGGCCAGTTCATCTTCGGAAACCAAGAGCTCAGCAGTCCCATCTTTTGACCTAACAGTGTATGATGTCAATTACAAATAAAGTTAAATATACAGCATAAATATAGATTGCGGCTGGCTGGCTCATTTGGAAGGGTCTATTTTAGTTATTACCTTTGTAATGACAATCTTGCTGGATGGTATGAAAGCAGTGATTACCATAGCAGCTGAATAATCGAGCTTTTGCCATAGGCTTTACTTAGATTTTGTTTAATGTCAGAGCACCCTCTCAGGGTCCATCTCCCCATACCTATTTTTCTGAAGAGGAAAACGATAAACTCAAACCCAGGGTGTTCAGTCCTTTGCCCAAAGGGCAGAGCAGGCAGAATTGCAGGCCAGCCCAAATCTACATTCTCTACTCAACTATTTTCTCTCTATTTCTGAAGTTCTAAAATTATATACCTAGAGAGAAATGTTTTGACCTTGTGGTAATACATTTTCTGTAAGGTCAGAAATAAATAAGTAAAAATTAATCTGACAATCTCCAAGCAAGCTGAAAAATGCCACTCCGTCTTCCCCTTGGATTTGACCCCCATAATGGTCCCCCCCATTGGCAGCTGATTGCTTTAAATAATTCATAGCCTTTTGTGGGGCCTGCTGCTTCCAGCTGGCATTTGCTTGATGAGGTTGTGACTGACAGGTGATTATGGGCTGAAAGGTGCCACTACACAACAGAAGGGCCTCCCGACCGCCACCCCTCTCCCGTCTCACACGAGGCTGTCCGGATAGCTTTCTTCTGAGAACTGACTTGCAACTTTTGGGGCTCTGAACCTCTGTGCACTTCCGACCTTTCTGCTGACCCAAGGCTGAGGCCTGGCTGTGTTTCGCAGGGCTCCTGGAGGCACCTGAGCTCTACGTGACAGGCCCGGCCTGTACCTGCTGGCTCTGACATCCAGAGGGAGCCCCTGCCTCCTCCACATCTGTGTGGACCTTCTGTCCCCTTTGCCGGCCCACTGGAGACCTGGGCCTTCTGCTATCAAAGAGGACTCCAGTGTCTTGCAGCCCCTCTGCTAGTGGGCAAAGCAACCAGCCCTTTTGAGAAGGAGAGAGAAGGGGTATATTCCTGGGGCATAAGTGGTGACTGGGGCACTAAGAAGGAGTGATGGGAAGAAACGGCACAGTCTCACATGGGAAAACCGTCCTTGGGCCCAAGGTATGAGAGATCAGGGGACCACAGAGCTGGGCTGCCTGGTTTGCCGTGGTGATGCCTGCCGGAGAACCCAGATGAAGGCTTCCAGTGGGCCCCCTGTGAGCAGGGTGGGAGGGGCGCAGGCATCGAGGACTCCCCCACCAGGCCGGCTTTGGGGAGGCTGTTAGACCCTAAGGAGCCGAGTCTGGGAGGTCTGATTTCCCCTGTGCACTGAGATGACCTTCAACCTGAGAAACAGTTTCGGTTCTCTCCAGTCTATGTGCTCAGTGCCCCTCCTCCTGGCTTCCGTGATGCCATATCGCCACACATTATGGGGCCCCCTCTGAGTGCACGTCCTCTACTCCACTCCTCACCGCCACTGACTCCTGCAGGTTAAAGTTTAGGAAGCAAACTTGACGGCCGGGAGCCCTGTGGACTAGGGACCGTGTCTAGTGTGCCAGCTGCTTTTACTCCTGAGCACGGGGCTGGCCACGTGGGGGGACCTTCAGAGATACGTGTTGGAGAGGGCCAACAGGCAGACAGGGACAACTGGGTAGGAAGGGGTCCCGTGAAAGGGAAAGTAGGGGATCGATCAACACAAACTGGCAGCGAGGATTAGGAGATGGTGGAAAAGACTGGAAATCGAACTCTCTGAACTCTAATAATGTCAGAACAATTGGTGAAACCTTTAGGTGGCCAGTAGCCCGGCCTGAATAAGCAGCTTGCCGAACACACTCATTGATCTCTTTTATGAATCCTTAAACGCTCTGGAAGCAGCGCCTCCACGAGGGGCCACTCCGGGGGTGATGTCACCGAGGCCACTGCGGGTAGAAGGGAGGCAGGTGGGGAGAGGAGCCACGGATGGGGGCCTGTGTGAGTGAGGACAGCAAACGAGGACCTGCTGCCTCCTGCCACATCAGAGGTGCAGAAAGAGGCGGGGGAAGGTGACCCCAGTCAGGGTACAGCGCTTTTCTACCTGAGGTAGAAAGCTGAGAGCCTGGGTAGGAAGCTCTCCCTCAAAATGAGCACTGCCCTTATGAAGCAATGTCCTTGTCACTTCCTGAAGGGAAAACAGCCAGCAGGTGGGAGCACCGCAGTGGGTCGGGAGCGGCAGGCTGCCCTCGAGTGAGGCAGAGGGGCATCTGGTCACATGCGCACTATTGTGCGTGATCACGGCTGGGCATGGGCGTGCCCAGTGCCTACGGTCCCTCTCTCAGGGTCACATAAGACTCAGGCCTGGGGGTAGAGCTCGGCCCGGCTGGCCCTGGCAATTCTCTCCCTGGGCTTCTCCCTGTCCTGTGGGCTGACTGTGCTGTGTGACAAGCTCAGACCTGGGCTGTCATGTTGCTCTCTTGCCTCTGAGCAGGGGAATGGTGGCCACTGGGGAAAGGCGACCACCAGGAGGCCACTTTACCTCCCTCAGTTCCCACAAATTCAGCATGGACTGGGGTCAAACTCATCTCATTCTCATTCAATTCTTAAACCATCCTGTGGTAAGAATTTTTTTGAGACACTGTAGTGCAGACTGGCCTTGAACTCACTTACATGGCCCAGGCTGACCTCAAATTCACAGACAGCCTCTTGCCTCAGCCTCCTCAAGGGATTTTTTAAAAAACTCTGTTTTATAGGTGAGGAAACTGAGGCTCACTGGAAGAGCTGGATTGAACAACACAGATTGAGTCCCGGGACTACATTCTCAGTCACCACATTGCAGTACGGGAGGAGGCAGGCAGGGGTTCTGAATGGGCACTGAGCCAGACGTAAGTCCCAGCCTCTGCTAACTGGCTGTAAAGGCACAATCAAGTGCCTTAAACTCCCTCAGCCTCAATTTTATCATCTGTAAAACAAGGGTTATAGTACTTGCCTCAAAAGTGGTAGCAGGGGTTATAATGAGATAACACCAATATTCCAAGTGCCAGGCAGCCGGATGTGTTGGTGCACGCCTATAATCCCAGCACGCAGGAGGCTGAGGCAGGAAGATTGTTGAGAGTTCGAGACTAGCCCGGGCTACAAAGTGAGCTCACAGCCAGCTTGAACTGCATAGTGAGACCCTGTCTCAAAAGACAAAAAGTAGCTAGAGTGCCAGGCATACAGTAAATGCACAGTAAAATCTAGCATCTATAATGTATAGGATCGGGGAGAGGAAAATAGGTGATTTTTGAGGTGAGTTATCAATCAAAAAAGTTAGCCCTCTTCCTTCTTCCCTGACCCAACAGGGAGTCTCTCTGATCAGTGTCTAAAGCCAAGTGGGAAAAAATTCCATCATATGACACACATCACTCTCCTTTATATGTTGACTTTTTTCAAAGAACTAAGAGTACTTCCAAGATGGGGCATTTCACTGTATAGAGAACGGTCCTGGGGATTATGTCACAGCAGACAGCCTGGGGCCTGCTGCGCTGCTAAAGTTCCAAAGTCACCCTACCAGGTGAAGGCACAGCCTGTGACAGCAGTGTCCCCCTCTGTGCCTCTCTCCTGCCTTCAACCTGTTGCCTTGTTATCCAGGCACCATGTGCCTCCCTTCATTTTCTGCAGGGAGAAGTTTGAGAAAGAGAAAGGAGGAGAGAGAAAGGAAGGGCTGGCTTTACTTCTTTGTTACTACCACCAACAGCAGTGCCTGTCACCAGAGCCAGGTGACAGTGGCAGCCTGTTTTGGTCTCTCTCTCTCTCTCTCTCTCTTTTGTCTTGGGAATTAAACTCAGAATCTTTACATTGAACTATATTCTTTGCATCTTCAGCCCTCTTTATTTTTTTATTTTGAGACAGGGTCTTGCTAAGTTGCCCAAGCTGGGCTGAAACTTGTAGCTTTCCTGCCTCAGCCTCCCCGAGTGCTCGGATAACAGGTGTGCACCCCCCTACCCAGCGTAGTAGTCAGGTCTCGCAGCCTGATGGTGAGAATAACAGTGCAGATGCCTGCACTGTTGTAGCGCATCCTTGCACTCACTTTGGACGTTGGTGCAGAGAGCTAAAGATTTGCATCCCCACGGGTAGGGAGTGGTGGCGGTTGCCTCCCTCACCAGGCGTGTTTGGGCGCTACCAAAGCCCACGCAACCCTCACGGAGTGGGTTCCCCATGCTCGGTCCTGGCAAAGCCAGCCACAAGATGTTTGCTGTCCTGACACGAGTTTGCACAAAGGTGCAACCTTGCCCTTCCTGTACCTGTGAACACACGCCTCGACCTTTCCCTAATTCCTACTATCATTACCCCAGAGCAATTCTGGATTCGTGGTCCCAACAAGTAGTGATGGAGGCAGAGGCGCCTTCTCTGCTTGGGACCATGGCTCCCTATAGGACAGTGATATTTGCCACCCATAATGCAGGTAAATTGCCACCCCATCTGGTATTCTTCCTATGCAGCAGGTAATATCTCCGTTCAGGACTTCATTTCAAGGGCAATGCCACTTACTTTGCAAGCGAGAAACAGGAGGCACAGAGAAGCTGAAGTCACCATCTGACTCCTGCTTCAATTTATTCAGTTGCTAGAAGCACCCTGTGAAGCACAGGCCCTGTGGCATCCAGGGAGCGCTAACTGCCTTCCACCTGGGGCTGCTTCAGGCTTGGCCAGGGCCACCCATGGGACGGGGTTCAGCAGACCGGCTGGCTGCTCAAACAGGTTCTACCCGGTCCTTCTACTTTAGGAAATGGAGATTCGGAGAGGATAAGAGCCTTGACCAAGGTCACAGTGCTCAGCTTGCAGGTGGAAGAGGCAGGAAGCCTGTAGCCCAGATTCTCTGGCTCCGCATCCATGGCTGCTTTCCTCTACCCTATGGCCTGGGGACATCCTCGGGACCAACCTCAGTGAACACCCTGGAAATATGGCAGGGACCTAATTTCTCTGAACTGCTCAATGGAGCTCTCTCTCTCTCTCTCTCTCTCTCTCTCTCTCTCTCTGCTGTGGCGGCTGCTGCTGCTGCTGCTAACATGAAGTGTGTGTGTGTTTCAAAACTCTTTTGTCAGCACCAAATTCTCCTGAAATCGCAGCAAGAATAATGCTTCCGTGTCGTCTTCACTTCCTTCGGTTCTAACAATCTTCCACTATCAAACAGCCTCTGCTTCAGAGGGAAAATAATAATGAATGACTCAAAATAACTCTGCTGAAGAAAATGAAGGTTTGATTTGAATTGCTGAGGGATTGACTCCCTTTCAGTCCCCCGCCCCTTTTCTCTGCATTTCCTGGAAAAGGCTTTCAGAATCTGCAAGATTCTTCCACATTCTAAGATTCCGGGCATCAAGAAAAGCCAGAGCCAATTATTTGGCCTAAAAGTGTATTTGCCAGGCAGGTGTCCTTGTAATTCTAAAATACCATCAAGTATCAGTAAAGAATAGGATGCACTTGTGGTACGGTCTCTCTCCTCCTAGGAGCTTGGGCATCGCTGGTCCACAGGAAACGACACAGGTTTCCTATTACTGCCTGGTGTTCATTGTTTTCTGGGTGGATCAAGTGGTCCAAGCACCACAGGAGCCTGTTCTGAATTGATCTCATTAGTCACTGTGATTCACAGCAATAACGAGGAATTCTCGAAAGATGCCCATTTAAATACAGATTGAATCAGCGAGGCCTTAGCAGGACAGATTCATTATAGCTCCACACCAGAGTCCTCGGAGGAGACAGCAGGTCATGAATGCATGTGTCCAAAGGGACTGTGTTTAACCCAGATGGGCAGAATGAAGCTGAAACCGTCGGCAAAAGGTGCCATGGCGTGTGTGACCCTGGAGTGCAGTTCAGGCATAAGAAAGTTCTATGGATTTAGCAAATTTCTCTGTGGAGTGTCAGAGCACACAGAGTTGTGAATTGCACATTCTGGTTTTGCTTTGAGAACAGTTCTACTGAGCCGAGCAGCCAATAGGAGCTCAGCTGGCTAATAAAAGGACATTTCTTTGAAGTCTAATGTTGAGTGTTGTGGTTTGACTGCTCCATGCCTGCATGAATATGAGCAAAGCCATTTAGGAAGCCGCTGAAGTGAATGTATTAACTCAGCTTTTATTTACAGAATGTGTGTTGAGGTCCCAAAGTCATGTGAAGGGGCCACTGGTGTGAGAGAAGAGAGAACTGGTGCTGACGTGCTTGGTGAGCTGAAATGGAGGAGAAGGGTGACTGCTCACAGGGGTGGCGTCTTGGGTAAAATGAGGCCACACGAAGTTATGGCGTCGTTACTTCCCCAAATGTCACTTTGGGTTGGCTTGCAGAATGCTGCAGAGTGAATTGCACCCTGGCTCGGCTGAGATTTATGTCAGGCAATGTGGGATAGGAGTGGGAAAGTCTCCTTGGACTCTAACACGCCCGGAGGAGAGCCAGCAAGCCAATGGAAGTAGGCGGAGAGGACCAGAACCTTGCGGCTCCATCTTGAACCCCCGCGTGGACCCCAGCTGCTTCCCCCTTGCCCGTCCCCTTGGATCCGAGGGAACCAGCCCGTGCTCAGTACCGCCTTCTCCTACCCTCCTTCCACACACATTCACGTTTGACCCACTTCCCCTCCTATCCAAAGACTCGGCCCAGTTCTCCAGGCTTCTCCCCCACAGTTCTGACCCGATTCTCTCACCATTTCCACAAAGACATGACCCAATTTGCCTCCGTCCCCCACCCCCAGCACATGCCACCACGTTCCCCCACCGCTCCCGCACCCAGAGCTGACCTCGTTCTGCCCCGGCTGCCGCTCACACCTGTTCCTCCTCGTTCCCCCACCGCACACGGCTCCCCTCTCTCCACAGCCACGCCGCCACCACCCTACCACCCTTGTCCCCAAACTTTAGGACACAAGCTCCCCTCTCCACAGCAGTCTTCCCCCTCTAGGTACCGCGTACATCGTCCCCGGGATTTGACCCGATTCTCTCCTTTCTCAAGCCCTACTTGGATTATCCATCTCGTCCCCCTTGCTCTTCCCAAGGACTCTCCATGTGGGTCTTTGCCAGCCGAGACGCCCTCTGACACGCCAGCCTTCCCCACGAGAGTCTGTGGCCCTACCTGGGGTGGTAATTACCGTGGCACCTGGCATGACCAGGGGAAATGGCCCAGCTGCCCATGCCACCATCGGAGGTGGTGCTATTAGGTTATTTTTAAAGAAATCATTCTGTCGGCAGCCTGTCTGTCAATGGTTTAGACTTTCTTTTCTTTTCCTTTTTAAAAAAATGATTTGTGACTAGTTTCCAGGAAGTGCAGCAGGTGACAGTGAGGGGCTAAAATTCACAAAGTGAGATGTGGACCCCACCACTGTCCCCCGGCACTGAGGGCCTGAGCGATATCAGTTGGACTCTCTGGGGACGCTTCACTCTCGCCTGCTGCCTAATTAAAAAGTAGATATGTTTCAGTTATCACAAATGCTGTTCATGTATCCGCTAGGAACCAGGCTGTCATCACTGATGCATTTTATAAAGGCTACCTAACAATTAGCAGGTGACCAGGACATGAGGAGTTATCCGTGGAGGATTACTATGGGCAAAGAACCTTGGGACAGGGGTGATCAGCTGAGTGAAAGATTGGAGGGGACTTTGGTGGCATGGTCCTGTCCAGTTTTCCTTCTCTACCTGTCCCTGTAAGAGAGGAAGAAAGAGCCTCCTCCATAGGTCTCCCTGCTCTCTGACCTCAGAGGAGATGGGGTGACACGCAGGGCGAAACTAGATCAGAAACAGTTATTTTTCTGGGAAAATCTAGAGTTTTCTTCCAGGATGGAATAATGCAAGTTAAACCTTTGGATACGTCACAGAATGGGTCCAGATGTCAGTTACCAGGATGAAATCTCTTGCCGTGGTGGGAACCAGCACCCCCTTCATCCCTCCCGTCACCAATTCCAAAGCTACCCCTGTGTCACCCTCTATCCCCTCCACGTTTGTCCCCGCCACCTGCCTCAGCTCACCACTGTCACCTTCCTCATGGCTGCCACCGCCACCACCACATCTGAACAACTCTGGTCCTGAATTCTTTCCCTGTCAACTTCTTGTGAATTTATCCTTTAAAAAGGATGAGTGAAAAATAAAAATATCATTCCCTATTTTTTATTTGGTAAGAATTGTATCTGTTCTCTTTATGAGTCACACCAGCCACTACCTTTTCCATTTGCTCTTCCCGTCCTGCTTCCCTTTTGGCAGGGTTGATGCTTACGGCCCCCAAGGAGCTCCCGAAGCCCCTGAGTGTACAGAGGAGGCTCTCGAAGGCCAGGGGCGGACAGCCTCATCGACCTGGAAACTGTGGAGCCAGGCCGATAAACTGAGAAGCGGTTCTCCACTCAGAGCCGAAGGGCGAGGCCAGGAGGTCTGTGTTTGGGGTCAGCACCCGAGATGTTACACACTGACCCGCCCCTGTTGGTGCCCAGGAAACACTGAGCTGAAGTCGAGCGTCAGCTTTTCACAGGAAGGCGACTGAGCCCAGGCCCCTGGACAGTCACCTTTATTCTACATCTCTTTCCAAGTCACATCCCCAACCTCCCCCACTCCTTCCTTTTACTGCTCCCCACTTTTACTTTTTATCGGAATTTGTGACACTGAAGCTGACGTATCAGATGTGACAGAAAAATAGGGTGAACATGTCAATTTTTAAAGTTCCTTACAGTAAAAGACATACTGTTATCAGTGCCTCTCAGAATACTCCTCCTCGGTTCAAACACCCTTATCTCATCATCCCCGCATCTTTCTGGAGCAGTTCTGAAGCCCTCTTTCGTGAGTCTTTTGGTTGTACTGCTGTGGCTGCTCTTAGGTCTGAATTGATTCAAAACATTTGCCTTTCACGATTATTTTGGTTTTGAGGAAGAAGCAAACGTCTAACAGTGCTAGATCTAGTGGATAAGCTGGATGAAGACTCACAGTAATGTTTTCACAAGCTGCATTTTTGTTGGCTGATATTCAGCAGCAGTATTATCCATACCTTTGATCGTATTCCAAAAAGACACTCACAAAAGAGGACTTCCAGAAGTGCTTCAGAAAGTGGCAAGAATGATGGGATGAGTACGTTTGAAGTGAGGAGGGGATTTTTTGAGGGAGATCAATGGGAATGTGTTTTTTTTCCTGTAATAATTTTTTAATTTAAACATTCATTGCATAGTTTGATCAACCCTGGTAAAATGACCATTCATGTTTGAAATCCCACCTCCAATGACTAAGCTGAAAAATTCATTTAACTTCTTTTGGCCTCATTTCTCTCATCTGCATAATGGGAATTTCTGCCACACAGGTTGAGTGGGAATTGTGAGACAAGATCTCTATAGTAGGTCCCAGCTCACCCAGGCAACAGGGATGTATCTGCAACTAACCACGCCCCCTCCCTCTGAGGGTCCTTTCCTGGTTCAGATAAAGATGCTGAGACTGCAGGCATTTGGGAGCCAACTCTCCCTCTATCACTGGGGCAGCTTTACAATGTTTGGCCATTGGGAGCATCTGATAAAGGATTTCGGGAACCATAACATAGGGAAGGAGGCAGAACTCCCACGAATTAAGTGGACAGCTTCCACCTTGGCTGACACTTGAAGAAGAAGACACAGGGGTCCATGCTGGAATAGAGAAGGTGGAAAGAAGGTACCCTTAATCCAACTCATCCCTGAACATTTAGCTGTGTGACTCTTGGCCAAGTTACTTTATCTCTCAGTCTCATCTGTGAAGTGACGATCCCAAAACAGATTTTGCATGGTTGTGGTGAGGATAAAATTAAAATGTTTAGCTTATAGAATCATTAGGACTTTTTTCCATCTCCCTCCCTCTCTCTCTCTCTCTCTCTCTCTCTCTCTCTGCTTTGCTTCCAAAGACTGCCTTTTCTTCTTATTTCTCCTTCTTCCCGGGCTTGTTGATACAGATTTTCAGCAATGCTGGCTGCTCAAGGGTGGGTTGTCTAACTGAAGATCTAGGCAGCATAGACATGAAAGCGTCTGATAAGTGATAAATGTTTGATTGCATAAATACGAATAAAGAGTGCCCAATCATTCAGGATTGTTATTAAATTGTAAAATCAAGTGAAGCCAAAGTAATAATAATGGCCTTCAAAAGTCAGTGGACAGTTCCATGTTCTAATTTGTTTGAAACTGCTGCCCTAGTTTATTATTGATGTGAAGTCAGGCAGTTATTAAGAAGAAGACACCCAAACTGATAATACTAATAATGGTGATAAATCTTCCTGGCATGGATGGCTCTCACTTTGTTTTATTTGAAAAAAGCTATGGAAGTGTTTTCCCTCATTAAAAAAAAAATCTTCCTTTTTTTTTTCTTCCTCAGGCCATCTGTCTGGCTATTAAAATCTCATCAGCCTCACTGGGAGAATGCTTGCCTCCCCCATGCCTTCCATTCAAAGGGGGTCCTGGAGCCATGAGCTTGGGCAGCCCGGGCCCTCCAAGGGGAGAAGCACTCAGCTCTCCACTCTCCCTACACACCTCCTGTCTCCCCTGTCTGCTGTCTCACTGCTGTGTAGATGAGGGACTCTGTGATTTATCTCCAGGCTCCACGTTAATAACCAGAAATTAGTTTATATCCTTAATGATGTGTTGATTTGTTCAACTGGATAAGAAATAACTGTATCTCCTCTCAGCAGGCTAGGGTCTAACAAGACAGTGCTGGATCTGCGGAATCAACACTCTGGGGGTGAAGTTCAGCCCTCCAGGTTCAAGGCTGGCTTTCGGGGTGGTGGGGGGAGGGGAGTCTCACAGTCAAAGCCATGAAGCAGGGATGGCGATTCGGCAGGAAGTAACATGAGTTCTCTCGGAAGAACCCAGCGTCTGAGCCCCTTTCACCCCAGACAACCTGTCTTAGGCTTGTGTGACACAGTATTCCAAACTCTTCCTGTTTCCTGCAAATCCTTTCTCTCATCAGGTCACACAATACGGTCATCACTGCTTTGCAAAGCTGCCTGTCCCCTCCCACTCGGCACAATCATTACCGAGCAATCTAGAAGCTGCCTCCAAGCGAGCACAGCTCAGCCTCCACCTGCTTGGGCTCTGCGTCCACAGGTTCGACCAACCATGGGTCAAGAACATTTTTTTAAAAATTGTGTCTGTACCGAACCAGCACAGAGTCATTTTATTTTGTTTGGTTTTTGTCTGTTTGAGACAGAGTCTTGCTAAGCTGTTCAGGCTGACCTCGAACTCACTTTGTAGCCCAGGACGGCCTAGAACTTACAGTGATCTTCCTGCCTCAGTGAAGGCATGTACCAACACACCTGGCTCAGATTCTTTTTTAAAATCATTATTCTCTAAACCATGCATAATGGAAATTATCTACGTAACATTTACACTGTCTACGGGATAAGTCACCTGGAGATGATTTAAAGTATATGAGACAGTGGGTCTAGCTACAGAAAACAGTACACTTGTTTATACATGAGCCTTGAATGTCTGTAGATTTTGGGGTCCATGGGGGCCCTGAAACAAATTCCCCCAGTGATGCCAAGGGATGAGTGTACTTCTTTATAGTAGGTGTAAATCTGTGTATGTTTGAACAACTCTAAAGCAGAGAGTGAAATCCCTTTCCCGTGGGCTTCTGGAGAGAACAGAGCCAATTTCTCTGTCTGTGATGGGTTTGGGGGAAGGGGCATCTCCTATAGACCCTGTGGGGAACCAAGGGAAACCCCCAGCATACACTAGTGTGCCCACAGATCATCATCTGTCCCTGCACCACTCTCCTTTCTGGATGGACCAACAGGTCCAACTGAGACAGTGGCCTAAGTTCCCACAGAGAGGTCCTTGGTGTCCAAGCAATCACCACAGGTTGACCACTGACCCTTTCCTTTCTGGGCCACTGTCCCTTTTATGACTTAGAGCAAAACGCTGGTGTGGAGGGAGTGGGGACTGCCAGCCTCCATTGCTCTTTCAGATCAGACCTGTGCTTTGCACAGAGGTGTCGGGGATGAACTGAGCTGCACAGGAGTGAACATCTAGACAGACGTGAGCTGAGTATTTAGAAAACAGAACCAGTGCGCTAAAGCTGTGATTCTCTGGATAACGTTGCTCAGGATGAGGCCAAAATGGGAGATCTGCGTAAAGATACTAACTTGATTAATAACAGGATGGGTTAATGGCGAAAGTAGCGCACATGACCCTCTGTGGATTAACAGGCAGGCAGTCCTGCTTTGAAAACGTAGCCACCCTCTGAACCTCCACTTTCCATAATATTTTAACTTTTCTAATACACCCCTTGATCAGCATTGACCCTGAGGCCATATATCCCCACTCAATCTAAAAACCAGGCCGGCCTGATGCCCAAACCAGGCCTATTCTGCTGGATTGCGCTACCTAATCAATCTGGGAAGAAACTAGGGCAGGAAGTGGTTGGGTTCTAGGGAAAATCTATTGGTCCCGGGCTGTGGTGGTATGAGCTTTGCAGTCCGAGCTCCAGCCTGTAATTTTAGCCAGGGTTGTAGCCGCAGGCTCGGGCCACACCTGTCTCCTGCCTGGCCTGGTCTTTCCCGGGCTGCTCTGTTCCTGGGAGCCTGTACCCAGCCACAGGTCTCCCAGCCTGGGGACAGGCAGGCCCCTCCCCCAGTTATGCTGCCACTTCTGTTGGCTCTGACCAACTGTCTCGGACCCTTTGGGCTCTGGAGTCCCATCCCATCTGCTCCCAGAGTACAGAGCCCGTATCCAGGCAACTTCCTTCTCCCCGAGCAGGCCTTGCTGCCCTTTGGGGTTCTTTCTCCTTCCCCTTGTCACTTTGTCACACTGAGTGCCAGCCTCTGCCATCCTTGGCCCCCCCTCTGGCTCCTGCCTTCTGGAGAAGCCATTGATGGACATGAGGGGGCCAGGTCCTTGGCTTTTGCCACACTCTGCCCCTCACACAGCCACTTGCCCTGTGCTCCCTCCGCCTGGTAACCCTGGTGCCGGGCACTGTGATTTCTAAGGCCCACTGGGGACACCCAAAGGCACAGCGATAGCCTTTGCAGTGATGGCCAGGGCCAGGGCAGCTCTTCCTTTCTACTGTGACCTCTTTCTCCCTGGCAGTGGGAAGCCAGGTCAAGTCAATTTGTCTCCCTATCCGTCCTTCCATCTCTTCTCCCTCGTTTCTTTCCCTCACTGAGAATTTTTGCTAAGGGCCAGACACTGCCTTAGTGAGTTCGCTCCAACTCACCAGGCCCCCACTTGGTACCCACTACCTGCTGGGCACCAGGTACCATCCAGGCAGTGGGTACAGGCGATTCAGATTCTGTCGCTGACACTGTGCTGTCTGGTTGAAGCAACAAGGACTTGGAAGTACAAGTGCAGGACAGTGCGTGGATCTGCGCATGTCTGGAAGGCGGGGCAGCAGTGCCTGAGGGTGGCGCTCTCTGGGCTCTGTGAGGCACGGTGCTAGGGACAGAGCCCAGGGCTGCACGCATGCCAGGAAGTGCTCTGCCACCGAGCTGCACCCCAGCCCTGCTACTGGCTTTGATCAGGTCCACCCACCGTGGCACCATATTAAAATGAATTCTGCAGGAATCCAATAGAAACGGTTCCTGCCACAACACAGCCCGGAGAGAAAATCTCCTCACTGTGGAGATGTCCCCTGCCACAGAGCAAGCCTGACAAAGGACAAACCTCCACTGCTCAGCACAGCGTGAGGCCTCTCTGGCCAAACCCTGCTGCCCTCTCAGGCTCTGGGATTCGGTGACCTTGTCCTTGATGATGAGACGAGGGTCTGGCTAGCTGAGCTTTGTGGAACCTTCCCCATTTCCTTCTCCTGTGGCCACAAAGCTCCAGTGTTTCTCTAGGAATGTGGTCTCTTGGCCTATGAGACTAAAGCAAAAATGTGTGATAGCTTCCTGGAAAACCTCCTTAGGAGCCAGGTGACAGGTGCCTTTTGTCCTTGTCTTTTTGTGCCACCCTCCACATTGACATGTGAAATGTGCAGGTGGTGGCTGGAGCACTGGCAGCCAGCGAGGACTGTGTGGCTGAAGGCCACACTACAGGGGTTTTGGAGGCTGCATTACTAAGCAGTTTGTTTGTGGAACATCTACACTAGCCTCATATGAAGCATGAATAAAATGTATGGAGGAATTTTAAATTTTAAAAATTTAACACAAAGACACATTGCCAGTAATTCCCCTCTCTGTACACACTTAACTGTCAGTTTTCTCCACTTCCATAACAGAAGCTCTCTCTGCTGGATTTTTACCAGATCTGAGCCGAAGGCAATGCCGCTGCCGAGGGCCACCCTGTGGAAAGGCAGGCTCATAAAAACATTACGGTGTGTCCTCCCCCGCCTTATCCACCAGACCTGGCAGCCAGCAGCTTCCAGCTCCTTTCCAAAATCAAAACGACCAAGAAAGGTAAATGTTTTGAGTCAGTTCCGGACATGGAGGCAGCCATTATGATACAATGGCAGACACTCATGAAAGAGGACTTGCAGAGCTGCTGCAGAAAACGGCAAGAGCAATGGGATGAGTGTGTTTGAAACAAGAAGGAATATATATGTATATTTTTTCTTATGGCTCCTACTCTTTCATAGTAGCTGTCTTTAAGAAGCATTTCAAGGATAATCACCAGCAGTGCATGCTTTACAGAAATAAACTTCTAAAAAAATTAAACGCTCACTGGATTTTTCAATCATATTGCAACCCTCTTGCATCCAGATCCATTTACTTGAAAGAGAATAAGCCTTTTGTTTTATTTATGCTATTGTTAATTTTTTCTGTTAGATCTAATCCTTCCTCATGCAAACTCTAGGATCCCTTCCAGATGTACCGTTCTGAGGCTGTGACATTAGAAGACCTTTAAGTAGTCACTGCCTACAGGAGGGAGGGTGATGGCCTCCCCAAAATGTCCCCATCCCAATTCCCACAGCCCGTGACTGTGTCCCCTTGCATAGCAGCAGGAGATGGGGGCTGCAGATGGAACTCAGGCCTCCAACCACCTGACCTTCAGCAGGGAGATTATCCTGGATTATCTGGGTGGCCTCACGGAATCACAAGAGTCCTTAAGTGTGGAGGAGGGAGACTGGACAGTCGGGAGAAGGACCCTGCTGAGGCTGCTGCCTTTGGGATGCTGTGGCTTTGAAGATGAAGCTGCGGTCAAGGGATGGGATGTGTATGTGCGAGGGGCCTCAGGATGCTGGGAAAGGGGAGTGAACAGGTCCCTGGGAGCCCCAGGAAGAACACAGCCCCACTGGCACCTTATTCTAGCCCAGTGAGGCCCCTCTCAGGCTTCTGACCTCTACGATGGTCAGATCCTGAGTTTGTGCTGTTGTCAGCTGCAGGTTGACGATCGTTTTTATAGCAGTGTAGGAAACAGGCACTTTCCCTCTGCTTCCTCTGGGCAGAAGGAGACCGGCAAGGCCATGCGATAGGGTGCCAGGTGCTGTGTGGGTAGCACCCATATAGTCACAAGGACGGGACCCAGTGCACAGCAGGGTCAGACTCTCAAGACAAGTCCTCCTGCACCCTCCCACCTCTGGTCACCCCTTTAAACACAATGGAGTGGGTCAGCAGAAATGCATGGATGCACACGTGGGACAGGCTGGCACTTTCATGAGGCCCTGGCTGCTATATTTGCTCTTCCTAGGAGGAAAAAAGGAAGGAAGGAAGGGCCACAGCCTCAGGAAAGAGGCCGAAGAGCAGGTGACATCTGCCGGTGGCAGGAGTAGGGTTTAGGTCGTGCTCCAAAGCCTGGCTTCCCAATGTGTGGTCCTCTGCACACCTGTGCACCAGCCTCCCCCAGAAGCTAGGAACATGGTGCCCCGGCACCCACCCGGGCCCCTGGGCCAGCTTTGCATTCCCACACTATCCCCACAGGGCTGGACACCCGGTGGCTCTCCCTTTGACCTCACTGCTTTATGTGCAGCCTCTGATGGTTTCATTCCCTTCACCTGCTCTGATCTTTTGTCTTCCACTCTATTTGGCAAACTCATATTCATCCTGCAGACCTCAGTGAAGAGGGCACTTACTTTAGGGTCCCTTTGCCGACCTCAGATAGAGCTGCTCGCTTCTCTGGCTCCTACATATCACATGCTTTTATCAGTGTCCTGAGTTCTGGTTTCTCTAGAGCTGGGAGTCTGTTGTTAACTAACACACATTTACTAAGCACTTCCTATGTACAAAGTGCTGCTCTCGGCCCTGTGGAGAGCAAATAACATGTATCACAGGCAAACAGATTCAGAGAACATTAAATATGATGAGAAAATAAAATAGGCAAAGAGATTGGGATGAGAGAGGCAGCCCTCCCAGGGACTGGCTTGTTTCTGTGACCCATGACCTAGCACACAGCCAATGCATTAAACATTCAAGGAATCTCACCCTGGATCAGCTCTGACCATTCCCCTGATCAAACTGCAAGCCTTAAAGTTCATAGCCTTTTTGGTTAATCGCAGGCTAGTTTTTTTCCTACTCAGAAAACTCCTAAAATGCCTTTCCTCTCTATAAAGCCTTCAGATAAAACCGGAAGTGAAGCATCTTTTGGTCTTGCAGGAAGCCCCCTGCCTTCCCTGCTGTCTCCCTGGCCCCTGGCATTTTGTTAGTGAATCCAGCAAAGCACATGACTGGTCAGCACACCAGGGACACTTCCCCACCTGGGGTCAAAGTCAGGAAATGTCACTCTCTGAAAGATCTGCTCCAAGAGAGGCAGAGAATGGGGCCCTCTCCCTCTGAGAGCAGCTTGCCCGTGAGGGGTGCAGGGTCGTGGCTGGAGGAGGCCGGGCTTGCGAAGCCCCACCACAGGCGCTGCTCTGGGAATCGGGTGTGCATAGGTGCAGGTGTGTGGTTTTGTTCCTGCAGTCCTGTGACCGCTCCACGCCACCTGCCTGGGGTGGTTTTTGTTCCCTCCTCAGCTGTGAAACACAGGCAGGTTCTGCCTGTTATTTGCTATCCGCACAAAGGAGTTTGCAAACTCAGATGCCACCAGAAGCAGGGCAAAGGGCACTGAAGGAACAGAGCAGCCTCGTAGGACATTTGGGAGCCATGGGGACTTGGGGAAGTGAGGAACACCTATACTACAGAGACAGGTGTTGCCAAGCAGGGCGGGGGCCCCGGGGTTACAAACATCTTCTGGTTTTTTAAAAAAGAGAAGCCCAAGATGTGGGTTTTCCTGGGAAAGTCTTTGGTTCGTGGAACACTTGAGGGCCAGACATGACTCACTTGCAGATCACCCTTTGTAAGTACAGCGTGACAACTCAGAAGCTCACTACTCAAGTGACAGTACCTGACACTTAGTGAGTGCTTACTGTATGCATGCACCATGATAAGCATCTCACAAAAAGCATCTTCCTAAAATGACACAACCAACACACGGGGAGATACAATTGCTTTCTCCATGTTGCATCTGAGAAATCAACTTGGAAAGATTGAATTCCTCGGCCAACGCTGCATGGCTAGTAAGTGACAGGGCTGGGTTTGAACTCAGGCCACTGGACACCAGACATGAGCTCCAGGCCCCGCTGGAATGTCATGCACGCATTGTTTATGACAGTGTAGGAGAAAGTCAGAGATTAAACATGTGCTGTATGAGGAGTGATCAAAGTACGCAGTGAACATTTCAATTTTAAAAGATTATTATAGTAAAAGACATATCCTCATGAACCCCCCTCACTTTGAATACACTCATCCCATTGTTTCTGTCACTTTCCGAAGCAGTTCTGGCATTCCTCTTTCATCAGTGTCTTTACAAAGCATGATAAAAAGTACAATGAATGCTGTTTCTGGGAGCCATGCAAAAGAAAGGCAGACTTGTAAAAACACTATGGTGTGTCATCATTCACCTTGTTTACCATAGCCGGCACTGTCCAACTTGCCTTGTCCCCAAAGTCAAAATAACCAGGAAAGGTAAATGTTTGTAATCAATTCAGGACACCAAGGCAGCCATGTCAGTGCCACAAAAGACACTCATGAAAGGAGACTTCCAGAACTGCTTCAGAAAGTGGCCAGAACAACGGGATAAGCATATTTGAAGCCAGGTGGAGTTTTGGGGGAGACATTAATGACAGTTGGTCTTACTGTAATAATTTTTAAAAATGCAAACATTCACGATAGTTTCTGATCACACCTTGTAATTTCTGAGGCAAAACTACATGCTGTGTCCTTTTCACTGTATTCGTTCATTCTGTCCCTTGTCCATTTATTCACTAATTGAGCAGTGAGGTCCCTTTGTGGTGGGACTTGTGTCCAATCTCGTCTCTCACCCCTAACACCTCCCCTCCCACCCCTGCTCTTCCAGCAACTCTGAACCTTGGCGGTCCCCTGAGTTCCCCATGCCTTCTCACACCTCTTTCTGTGACCCAGCACGTAGCAGTAACTTAGTCAATCTCATTGAAGAAATAGATAAAGGGAAACAAGCCACATGGGAGATGGAGATCTTGTGCTAAGGGTAGATTTGGGTGCTGTGGAGGGAAAGAAAGAGGGAGGCACGGAACCCAGGAGGTGGAGGAGATGCTGAGGAGGTGACAACCTTGCTGAACCCCAAAGAGGAGGTAGATGTGGCTGGGAAAGGGCCCTCCAGGCAGGATGCAGGGACAGGGGGCAGGGGGTAGGGGGGACTCCCCCTGCCTCTATAGACTGCAAAGAAAAGGATGTTGTCACATTAGGAGGAACCTTTCTGTTTTCAAGTAATGAGAAAATCTGGTTCCCCGTTTCCCCACTCTATCCTGAGTAAGGAGTGTATCTTAATTTAACCTTGAAAGTACTCAAGATTTCACTGTGTCCGGAGTATGAATAGTGATTTCTCTTCAGCATGGCTGTCAACTCATGAAAGAAATTTAAATATAAATTTGGAGTTCAAAGGGAAAAGGTAAACACAATTAATGTAAGAAAGCTGTGCACAGCTTTTGGGTCAGACGGGTGTAGAGCTGGAATTTCAGCTCTATCACTTCTCTGTGTGACTTTGGGCGATTTACTTAACTTTTCTGAGCCTCTTGAGATGGAGACAGTGGGTGCTGCAGTACCTCCCTTTAGGACTCTGCCTAGGAAGAGACCCTCTAGACTGGGACTACAATACTTAGCACAAATATCACACGGTACGTGACAGGCATTGTTATTCTCATCAGTATGACTGTCGAGAACTGTCGAGAAAAGGCAGGAGATGCAAACAGTGAACAGTGAAGGACTCTAAACAGATAGAGAGGTGTGCGATGGTGCCCAAGTGGGCAGGATAGAGAGAGGAGTCAGGACAGTGATCTGGGGGTGGAGGGCTTGGCCTGGGGCAGGGACAGAGCGAGGCCAGTCCTGGGGCATGGCAGGGGTGGCTTCCCTGTACAGAGGCCACACTGACCTTCACCCTGGATCTTGTACCTAGTCCTTGGTGTTATTGGTAGCAGCTGGAGGACTGCGCAAGGTGAAAGAGGCTCAGGAAGAGTGGACGGGGGAAGTGATGTCAGGCCTCTGAGGCAATCCCAGGCTGCTCAGCCAGTGCCTTGGGCCAGGCAGGGATTAACGAGGGTTTCCACCCAGAGCAAAGGTGCCTGCGGCCCAGTGGGCCAGAGATCCTCAGCTTCCCAGGGTGACAGGGCAAAGCAGGGCCCGGAAGGTGCTCCAGGGCTTCCACAGTCACAGGGTGCAAGTGAAACACCGGTCCCTTCACAGGGGCTTTTCAGAATGTGGTTCCAACAGAGCCTAGGCAGAGTCTGGCCGAGAGGATGCTGGGAGGTTTTGTGTCAAACTTTACCCCTTCTTGACAGAGCCCTGGTCTCTCTGTTTGTGCACCCAGTGAGCAGCAGCCCAGGTGCCCTCTCTGTGCCAGGCACAAACTAGGCTTTGGGGCATGGGGATGGATGGACAGACAGACACGGTCCCTGCCCTCATGGAGCTGAGTCACGTCTTACAGGGAACTCAGATTAGAAATAAGTGAATGCTTAAAAAAAAAAGGAAAAGGAAAAATTAAAGAAAAATTCAAAGAAGGTTGTAGGACTGGGGATGCTTTAGACAAAGGGTCAGGAAGTCTCCTGGGGGAAGGCAGCACTTATAGGATGATTTTCTGCATATGTGTGACCGCAGGGCCCAGCACATAGCAACGACAGTGACAGTTCAGTAAAGCTCGTTTTGCTGGGAAGTTAGATGAAAGGGGGGGCACCCCTGTTGTGCACTGCTCTTAATCTCCTCCTGTTTCCCCTTCACTCCATTTGCTATGACTAACTTAGTGCAAGTCACCTGGTTACCCCAGCAACCTCTCTATGCAGACCCAGCAGACAGCGGAGATATGACTGCTTCTTGTCCCATCTATCAAGCCTAACGTCTAGGTATCCAGAGGCCAGGAAAGCCAGGGTGGCCCTCTTTTTCTTTCATGCTGAGGCACAAGCTGCTCTGTGAGCTGCTGCTGTCCCTTTGGGGCTGGTCCCTGCTGCCTCCCCTGCCTCCTACCTTCTGCCTTCCAGCACACCAGCCTGCTGGCATTCCCTCCCCGCACCTGCGATTCCACGTGCTGGTCCTTCTGTCTGAAGTACTCTCCTCTCCTCAGCTTGCCCACCCCCGCTTTGTGTCCATCAGAGCTCAGCTGTCCCCGCATCCCCACCTCCCCCCTCTTCTGCGCTCCCAGAATCCCCTGTGCTTACGTTTCTTGCAGTGTGCAATCGTCATCTGTTCACTGGGGGATCTTCTCTACCAGCCTGAGCTCTTCCAGAGTGGGGAATGAACCCTTTAACTCTATCCTAGAGTCTCAATACAGTGCTCAGAGAACAGCTATTGAGCAAAGAACAATCACTGCCTTCTTCCTTGTCAAGAGATGGCTGGGAAGATCACATTCTGCTTTCTACAGCTTCCAGAGCTAGGGGCTGGGTCCCAGGCTGCAAGCTGGAGAAATCCCTTGGGTCCTCTCAGCACACAGCTTGTCTTTCTCCTCACCAGCAAGAGAGCGCACCAGCTCCCTTTGATTCCAAGGTGCATTGCTTTAGCGCCCAAGTTTTTGAAATCACTGTGCATTTGATACTTGACGTGTGCATTAAATTAGTTTTCCCCTCCCCTGAAGGCCTGGTTGGGGTGTACAGGTAGCTTTTCATTTGGCGATGTCTCAGAACCCGGGGAGGATGGGGCCGGGATAACGGGGACATCTCTGCACCCACAAGGCAGGACAGGGGGCCTGGCTGGGCCCTAGAGCCCATCTGCCATCCCACACTGTTGACACGTGCGTATTGGCATCGGGGGCACAGCTAACATCTCCCTGTGTTCACTCTTATTTTCAAAAAAGGGGCCCGTTCTTCATGACCCCAGTGGGGACTTGAGTATGGAGGTGGGCATGGGCTTGTTCTCCTCTGCCATCTTGGGTGTCACCCACTGTCAGCACCTCTGCTGGTAGTTTTTGAATGCAGTTGCTGAGGCGCTTACAGGATCCTGTGTTTTCTCCTCTCTCTGTGCCGCCACGGGCAGCTGGGAGCCTCAAGCCCGTACCACATCCACAGCGGGGAGCACAGGGAGGGAGCCAGGCAGAGTTGGGGGGAGCTGGCTGCTCCCATCATCATAGTAATCAGAGGATCAGGCTCTCCCTCCCCGCCCGCCCTGCCTCCGTCCACAGTGGAAATGAGGCTCAGAGAGGAAGTAGGCAGGCCAAGGTCACACCACTTACAAGTGAGAGGTCAGAGACAACCCTTTAACAAGATTAGTGGGGCCTTTCGGGTCCTGAGCATTCCTGTGTCCCCCACTCCCACACCATTCAGTAGCCATCCACACCCCATGAGCCACCTGGCCTTTTCCTGCTGCTCCTCTCATTTCCTCCCATCCTCATCTCTAGGCATCTGTCCTCTCCCATGAATGACTCTTTCTCTCTTTACCTAGCTAACTCCTATTCATCCTTCAGAGCCCCATTCCCATGTCATCTCCTCAGGGAAGCCTGCCCCAATTAGCTGCAAATTCCAGCACAGAATTTGTGTGCATAAACCCACAGTCCCACATGCCACCCACCCATAGCAGTGACCACAGCTGTCGTCTATATGTATATGCACAAGAAGCTTTGAAATAGTACCTGTCTCTCCCTAACCCTAAATGGCACTCTTCCCAGAGCCCAGGGTGCTCCAGCCTAGCCTTTGGGACTTTGTAGGTGCTCATCAAAGACTTAACCAACCAAATAAGGAAAGGAGGGAATTCTTGTTCTGCGCTTATAAACCGGTTCAGAAAATTACCATGCACATTGCATTCAAAGGTGGGGTTTGGGCCCCAATAATTATTGGGAGCGAAAAAGAGCCACTGAGTTTTTGAGAAATTTAAAAATCTCTCTAATTGTCAGTCTGAATGTCCTGCATGTGCTCTGCTCCTCCCATTGCTGACCTGAAAGTGGACGCTCCTGAGACTCTCTGTGGCAGCTGCTCACGGAGGTGTGGGAGGAGGAAAACACGGCCAGGATCTCTTTAGAGGACCTGGACCCCCAGCACTTTCTTTTCAGGACTGATTTCTCTCCTGGATCTCCCTTTCCAATCGTCAGTCGTTTGACTGTCCTTTCAGTGCTGAGTTCCTCAGCCACTATTTGTCCCCGTCTCTCTCTTCCGCCTTCCCCTCGGTTGAGTTTATTTTTTACTTTTTGGAATGTCAAAACAAATGAGATTTTTACACTCAAAGAACAACCCTCAGATGGTGTGAAGGGACCACCATTTCTGGAACCCACCCCTTCACAGGCAGTGGTCACGCACTCATTTGTCAGCAATGGTAGGTTGACATCCTGTGCTGTCACGATCGCGGTGGCTACAGCAGAGAGCAGAAAGGAAAAAAAGCCCCCCCCCCTCCTTGTGGAGCTGATGCTCTCATGCAGGAGACAGGCAGGAACTACACTGAGTGAATGATACAGGGGTGACACAGGGGGCTAGAAGATGCTAAGAACTCTGCAAAACCAACCAACAAACAAACGCACAAATTTAAAAAATGAGTCAGAGATCGGATACAGAAAGGGAAGAGGTGAGGGTTGTTGATTGCAATTTCAAATAAGACAGTCAAGAACAAGAAAGGGACAGACGTCAACTTCCTTGATCCCTAAACTACCAAGCACCCTGCAAAGGGTCTAGGATATGTCTCTTTTACAGAAAAGGAAACTGAGGCTTGGGAAAGTTTCATTGCCCCAAATCACACAGCTCTTAAAGACTACAGCACATACAACGAACCCAGGTTGTGGGGTTGTGAAATTGTTTTCAACTAGACCACACACAAAGCTTCATCTGAAAACCTCATGAGTTACGGGGTTACATGGATACACATTTGCTGGTTTCTGGAAATGCTAGTGAACATCAAACCAGCAGAATGTGGTTCACACCGAGGACGCTTCCAAAACAAAAAGCAAAAAGAAGAGCCCGTGGTGGGCTAGGCCTGCAGCCTCAGTGCCTCAGCTCAAAGGACAGGGGGCTAAGGGCAGAGTCAAGTCACCCTAGAGGGTGTAGGGTGGCTGGAGACGGTAGTTGGGGCTGCAGAACCCCACTCCCTGACTGCCGAGGCTGAGCGCTCGCAGGCGATCTCTAGATACAGACAGAAGAGGACCCGTGCTACGTGTGTGTCAGCGGTGGACTGGGGCGGGCTGCAGAGCCCTCTGGAGGTCTGTAGGGTGCGTGGGGCAGGGAAATCCAGGGCTCACAAGAGGCCTGGATGTGAATTCTGGCTCTGCTGCTTTCCGTCCCTGTGGCCTAGGTGGGCCACTGATTCCCAAGGGCCTCCTCCCCTCGCTCAGAAATCCAACGCAACACAGAGAGTGCGGGGTGAGCAGCTGGGGCCCGCAGGTGAGAAGGCAGGCGGCACGGCCTGGCTCTGTAGAAAACTGCTGGTTAGAACCCGAGACCCAGAGGGAAGGTTTCCAGCATCCTGGGAGTTGGACGTGAGATTTGCTAAAGATGAGAAGTTTCTGGAGAAGCTATGTAAGGCTGGTCCATTATAATGCCCACTCTCTGCCCAGAGGTGTCTATTTTGGCGTGCATTAAGATAAAATTGAAATTCCCTATATGTTAAAAGCAGAAAAAGGAAAAAAAATCAACTGGTTAGTTTTTCCTCTCTGGAGAGACCGGGCATGCTGACCACTGTCCTTTACTTTTCCTTAAATAATTTGCTTTTGCTTCAGCCAGTTAGCAGCTGTGTAGACCAACTCCTTTGGAATTCTCTTGGTTTATAATATAGAGTCCTGACTCATTATTTTTCGTAAAGAAGTTCCAGGAAGAATAAACAAGTCATCTTCCTCTCTCTCTCCCTCTCTCAACTGTGACACATCTTTGTGCCATCTGCATTCACCTCAGTCATTTAAAAATGTTTTGAGTTAATCCACTGATAAATGTTTCCTATATACCTACTACCCGCAAAGTTTTTAAAGAAAGTCAGGTTATCTTGGGGCTCACAAAGCAGTGTGCACAGAGCTGGCCCTGCGGTCCCCTCCACATCAGCCCTCCACACTCAAAGGCGAGAATGCCTAGGAAAGGTGCTGATTTACTAAAATCGACATCTATCCTTTCCTTCGGTGGAACCAGGGGCTCACGGTCAAGCAGACCCTGCAACACTCCACCGCCTCCCAGGCCAGACGAGCCGTGAACTTGGAAAAGACAATTGGGGGTAACAAGAGCAGCCCACGATGCAGGAGGAGCTGGAAAATTCAGCAGAGGGCATTTCCCAGCCTGGGTAGGCAGCGAGGAATGCAAAGGGGAGAGAGAAGAGAGAGGTGCTGGTGGGTTTGTCTCTGCTTCTGACACTTCGTACCAGTTTCTGTCTCCTCCTCTGCAGGGCTGGAAATCCTTTGGGGGAAACTTGGAGCCGGTACAGGGACAGAGAGGAGGAGGGCATTGAAGAGAATCGACACAGAATTTCTGGCTGCCCCTGGAGATACCGCTTCGTTTAGGTGACAGTAGAGGTTAATGCTCTGCGCAGTAAGCTCCAGCAGCCTGGAGAAGTCTCCCTTGGAATAAGCCAGTTCGGCGTCCTGTCGGAGAATTTTACTGGGCTCTTCCCTGAAAGGACCAATCTATCTCTCCATCCGGAGACTCCCAGTGCTGCTCTCTTAAAAAGTTCAAGAATTTCTTCTATCACTGCACCCACCTGCGCCCCTGGGCTGTCTGTGCCCACCCCTGCTTCTCAAAGCTCACTGAGGACAGTAGCCTGCCCGGGGGGCCAGATGAGCATGCAGGGTCCACTTTTCAGATATCTCCTCTGCCAGGAGAAAAGGAAAGGCTGGGTCTGTATTTCTCCATCCCTGTCCTCCTCCCCGTGTGTCTGCCCCTAACAGGTGGCCACGTCCCTTCTCCTTCTTCCGCACACTAATTAATTCCAAAAGCAGCATCAGAGGCAAAGAATTACTTCTCAATTCTTATTTTCATCAAGAGGTGAACAAAAATAATCATCTCAGGAGACAAAAGGCCCTAATGAAAAGCGGAGAGCAGCAGGGATCAGAGGAAGACGCCTTGTTTTTCCTCTGAAGTCATCTCAGCAGCTTCTCCGAGAGAAGATTTGAAATCGGTTCACAACTTCTTGGGTATGGGTAGAAAATACAGTTAAAGAGGTGATAGAAGAATCTTTTTGGAAAATCCAGTTTCTCATCCAAAAAACACAAGCCAGAGGGCCTAGGACACTCAGTGGCAACTTGACTGACGTCCCTAAAGGCTGACCCCGAGTGGCCGGAAAGGCCAGCATACCTCTGTCCTCAGGGACTGGCTGTGCCAACTTCCAGAAATAAGTGAACTTACAACCTTTAGAATTCAGTGCAGCTTGAAAATAAGCTGCTAGAACTCTCCAAACCACTTCCTAAGTGACCAAGGCCCAGCTTTCTCTGCTGGCCTGAGGTCTGCCAAGCCACATACAAGAGGCTTTGGAAATTGAAGGCCAGGTGGAACAGGGGTCCTGACCACTAGCCCTCACTGCCCGGGCCTTGTCTATATGTGAGAAGGGAGAATCAACCCAGAAGAGAGCCTGGCCAGCCCTCCTCCCTCCACTTGGAGGCAAGTACCCCAGGGCTGGGCACCCAGGGAGGCCACTGGGGTCAGTGCCAGCCCTCAGCTCCTATGTGAACCCCACAGGCCTTGGAAGCATTGCGATCCTAACCCTTTACAGATGAGCAGAGGGGGACAGGGCACACAGCTCAGAGAGAAAGTTAGAGGGGATCCGGATGTGACATGGGTGGGATTTTAATGAAAATACTTAAGCCTTTTAATGCATAAGTGATCCAAAGCCACCTCTAGTCTGCTTGTCTTCAGGGAATTATGAGATGTTTCAAAGATCACAGTATTAAGGATTTGTAAATAAAGCCCTGATACAAGAATATTTATACCGGCTCACCAATATCTGATTATAGTTCCCTTAAAATCACGTCTTGTCTTTGCTGTAATCTCAGGGCTATGCACCTCCATCCCTCTAACTAAAATCCAAGGAAAGCAAATTGCCGCTAAGATCCTCTCCCTAAAGCCAGCCTCATTCACTTTGCTTTCCTTCTCTTTTAGAATAAAAGGCTGTCATAAATGTTTAATTAAACAGAGACCGTCTTTTCCCCGCCAATGACTAGCGGTCTGAAAGGCTTTTCGTTTTTTAACGGAGGGGTGTGCACGCATGTGTTGAAAACGGTCCCTATTAATTTCGTCATATTGACTCTCTGGCTGGGGAGGAGCATGTAGTATTCAGCATAGAGCTGCTCTGCAGAATATGTTAAAGGCAGCGGCTTGGATTGAGAAAGGGCACCAAATGCAGTATGCGTCAAATAGCCCATCGCTCAATGAAGTCACTTAGCTATTCAAAACATGTTCAGCCGTCACTCAACCAAGCGCTTGCACCAAGAATGGGGGGGGGGAGAAAATTTGTGCTTTTCCCCAGAAGTAACCATTTCCCAAAGAACAGCTCAGCTCAGTTTGGGTTAGACCCTAGGGCCACATTAGTTTCTCCCTCTCGAGTCTTTCTCTCTTCTCCCCATCTGCTGGCCTCGAGTCCCTGCATCCCTCCCTCCCGTAAACAGTCCTGCAGTGCCCGCTTCCTGACACTGCCTCCAAAGGCCTCCAGTCTTGGTTCGCAGCATCGGAAGGAAGGAGCACCAGCTATTCTTCCCACACATGTACATCTCTGGGCCTGTCTGCCTATGGGTGGCCCATACACCCAGAGAGAAGAGCTACACAAATGCACACGAAAGTCTGCTGCTAAATGCAGGTTGTATGACCTGCGGAGTCTTTTTTTCTCTCCCTCTGTGCTTATTAATGTGTCCCAGAACCACATGCCTTCACCCATGCCCCGGTCTCCCAGCCTTCAAATGGTGGGGACACATGCACACATGCCTCAACGACCCTGCAAGATCAAGGCTGACAGCTGACACCCCACCGCACTGCTCCCCCACTCCCCCCTCAACCTCCCCATGCCCTCGCCTCCCCCCTCCCTGCCAGGCTGCACAATGCTGACTCGACTCGCTTCTGGGTGACAGACATGTCACTCTGTGCGGAAGCAAATTGGTTTTCAGCCCAACCCGCAAGTGAACCGCTGTTTATTAGAACTTGGGCTTGTTTCCTTCGAGAGACGTATGTATTTTTAGACTTTGTAAACGTTAAAACACACACATACACACATGCAGCCAGCCGCCCCAACCGAAACGGCGGCTCAGAGACATTACGAAATCTCTTGAACTCGGCTTGAGATCCTGGAATAATTAGGATTTACCAAATAAGGATTCTTAGAAACAACAGATTTTTTTCTTTTTCCTTTTAAGAAAGGAGATTTGCTCAGATGATGATGTGTCTGTGACTTTTGGGGGAGTCAGGAGGAGAGGAGAGAAAAAGGAAGAACATTTTGGAATTCTTCACGGGGAAAAGAGGAGCAGCATCGAGGGAAGTAATCATTTTCCCTCCCCAGAGATGGCAAGGCTAAATCCCAAGGCAAATCCTAATGATTCCGAAGCAGGCAGAGCCCCTTTGACTCTAAAGACATTCTCTTGCCGTTCCCATCCAGCACAGATGATTCCAATGAGGAGGTCTGGGGAGGGCAGAGGGAGGTGGAGGCCAGAGAGTGGAGTATGGCTTTTGCTGATTGATTTTCTTTCCTCTGAAACTAACCCAACCAAGCTCGATCTGTGGTGGAGGGAGTGAAGTAAGAAAATGGTGGAATGTAAAGGGGACTCATTTGGAGGAGGGTGGGGAGGGGAGTGGGCAGGGGAGGGGCCGGGTGGAGGGGGTGGGAAATCAAATACCTTCAAGGCAGCACGTTCTCCATAATCCAGAATGGGTCATAACTTCCTCATTCTTTTTGCTGGTTTCGTTCTCACTGACACTTTTCGTCTTGCAGACCCCTCTGGAGTAGAGCCAATAGTCGGTTCCCACAGCTATGGTCATCAGGCTGAAGGCAGCGAAAGCACCAACGGTGGTTAAAAGCATTTGAACACCTCGATCAAACAGCCCCATAATTCTTCATTATATAAACACCCAACCGACTTCTGGTTCTCGGAAGAGTGTGTCTGAGGGTGCGAGTACTAAAGCCAAAAAAAAAAAAAAAATTAAAATATAATTCCACTACTAATATAATGGATATATGTGTGAATAGAGGATATGGAGAGATTTTTTTTAAAAAAAAAAAACAGAGAGAGGTAAGAAAGCTCACGGAAAAGAGTGTAAATTATAAAGATCACACAGGAAGAGAAGCTTGCCTTTTGGGATCAGAAACTGTTCCGGTTGCAGTGAGTTTTAAAAAAGGGGGGAGGGGGGAAATAAAAAGACACCCCCACCCCCTAAAAGTGAGATGCTTTAATCTCTTTTCCTAAAATTCTGGTCTCCAGTTTCCATATGTGATCGCTAATTTGGAGATGGCTTCCACAGTGAACCGGGGAACCGCCGAATTCTCAACACCATCTCTCATGGTCGGGACCCAGACAGTTAGAGGTTTTAAGAGCCGAAATGCACCCTTCCGTCTTCCTTCTCGGCTCTGCGGCCTGCGCCATGAAAATCCGTGGCTTCGCCAGTTCTCTGCCTTGGGGGGCTCTGGGGCGCTTCGGTTTCAGACCCGACTTCCCGGGCTTCCGAAAGCCCCGGGTGTGGGCGGCGCGGCGGCGGCGGGGGTCCCGGCTCCCATGGCCCTGCAGGGCGGGCAGGCGCGGCGGCGGCGGCGGCGGCGGCGACAGGACGAGCAGCGGCGACGCTTATTGTTGTTGGTGGCAGCGGGGGTGGTGGCGGCGACGTGGGGGAGGGAAGGGGTTTCTCCCGGAGAATCGAGGCGGGTTTCCCTCCCCCCGATCCGCAAAGCTCCCGGAGTCGAGGGAGCCGGCGTCCTGCTGCAGGCTGGGCCGCCCGCCCCACCCCCTGGCCCCGCGGAGCGCGCCCACCTACTGCATGGCCGGCGGTGCTGAACCGGACAGCGCCCCGCGCGCCCTGCGCGCTCCGCGGGCCGAGTCCGCGTCCGCGTCCCCGTCCCCGTCCCCGGGGCAGCCGGGCCGGGCCGAGCGGGGGCGCCTGGCTTCCTCCGATTGCTCTCCCCAGCGCTGAAATGAGCGCTCTGCTGGGCTCCGGGAGCTCAGAGGAAGGCGTATCTAGAGATCGCTCCCTCTCTCCCTCGCCCTCTCTCCCCCTCTCCTCTTCCCTCCCCCCCACCTTGGTGTTTTTTCCAGCTCAGCCTCCTTCTCATTCCATCTCTACGTGCCCAGAGCTTCAATACAACCCTCCCATCACAATCAGACGGGCACAAACTTCAACCAGCCGTTTTTCTGCCTGGAAGTGGGGTAATTACTAACCGTGTACGTGTGTGTGTGTGTGTGTGTGTGTGTGTGTGTAGCATCCTTTTCACTTTGCTTTTGGGGTGATTTGTTTTATTTTAGTGGCTCAGTAGATGCATCTCCGGTTTGGTTGCATCTCTCTCTCTCGCTCTCTCTCTCTCTCTCTCTGGCTCACAGAGAGTGTGCACTGACTTCACTGTCTGTGTCTCTGTAGCTTTCCGTGAAATTCCAAATCTTGCTTCTACAAGCAGACATTTTGGAAAGATTATTCATGGGAGGGGGGGTGAGAAAGGGTGACGGGGTTTGGGCTGTGATTTTTCATCTCAAGGAGAAACGTGTTTGCAGGAGAAGTGGGTGAACTGTGAATCTTTCCAAGTTTCCTCTGTCATTCATAAATAGGACTGGAAGAGATTTAAAAAAAAAACCAAAAAACAAATCTCCCTGCTATGAACACTAAAGCACCTAAGCCCCCTCTCGCCAGTAGCACCGATAGCCTGGGGTAATTACAGCCAGACTACTTGCTTCTCTCTGTGCATCCTTTCCTTACTGAGACCTTGGTGGGGGGTGGTTCGTTGGGGGGCACGTTGATTGCTGCTGCTGCTGATTCCATTCTTTCTCTGATCAGGTTCATAGTTAAGTGAAGCAGAGTAGATCAGGCATAATGTGGGCGCAAGTCTATAATGGGGGGCTAGAGAGAGGTGTGAGTCTGACGGGTCCATTGGGGGTGGTTAGAGATGTTTCAGTCTCCTCACTCAATTACTCCATAGTTGCTTGAGATAATTGATTGATCATTTCTCAGTGATCTAGTGACTATCAAAAACTATGCAGATGACTGAATTAAAAGTGTCTTTGGTGCAAAGCCCAGTGCCTCACTGCTTTGCCTCAGCTCTGGGAAGATGTGTCTGCAGCTAGAACCACTGGGTCCTCTACGTCATGGGAAAACTACCTGTTTCTCTACCCTGCCTGGAAGTTTACTTTCTCCCAGCCTGCTGCTTTGTCAGAAGGAAGGACTCTTTCAAAGGGAAATTGCTAGGTTTCTGGTCCTGAGAGGCTCCAGGTGTCTGGGACCAGGACAGAACCAGGACCTCTGCAGTGTCTGCTCAGGTGCCTTAGGGTACTGCAAGGGTTATGTTTGTTTGCTTGCCGATGGCTGATGATTTCTCGGCTTTGGTTTCTCGTGTCTGCAGATGGAGTCAGGATGGGGAGTGGCTGGTGTCCTAACCTGACTGGGCGGGGAGTTGGCTATTTAGTTAGGGTGGGTGGGGGTGGGGGTGGGGGGATTTCCTTGGCTGCTGTTCTTGAGGAAGCTCTGAGGGGTTGGCCTCAAGGCCCCCGAAGCCACCTCTGTCTTTTAGGGGGTGGGGAGCTGCTGGGTGTTACCACATGCTTGACCTCACTGATGGCTGTCACCTTGGCTGCCTGTGCTGTCCAGCAAGCCCCTCCAGCCTGGAGACAGAGGCCTTCTTCTCACCCCTACCTCTTCTGGAGCAACCTTAGAACCTTTTGCTCCAAAACAAAACAAAATAAAACAAATAGTAGCAGGAGCACTGTTTGTCCACCCACAGGACCTGCGAACCTCTGGGCCACGGATGGTGGCTGCAGTGTTCGCAGAATTTCATTGTCTAGCCAGATCGCCACTGAGAGGAGGACAAGGGGAAGGGGAAGAAGGTATCAGCTCCTTGGCCACCAGCGTGGAGAAAGAGGAGGTTTCTGGATACATGCCAGACCTGGGGGCTCAGCTTTACTTTGTTGCTTGGGAATTGCAGGACTTCAAACCAGCTGACCGCTCAGAGCCTCAGTTGTACCAGATGTGAAATGGGCCTTTTAGTACCTGCCCACTCCTTTCTGAGACTTCCCCACTATTCCCTGCTTTTAACCACCTGGTCCCGTGTCCAGCCCTCTGTCACCACAGCTACTGAACTTGGGTGTGCGCGTGTTCTCCCCCTCATTGCCTGGGAAGCCCTCTGAGACCCACATCTGGGTCTTGCTCACATTATGTCTTTGAAACCTAATACAGGGCTGGCTCCATTGAAAGGCTGAGCGATTACAGTGAGGATTAAGTAGTATAAGACAGGTGATGGGCCTGGCATACAGGGGGCACTCAACAGGGTTGAGCCTCCTCTTATTTCTTCTCTCCCTTTTATATCCAGAATAGTCTCCAGCCTCTTCTTCGATGGAGCCCTTGTGCCGTTCCAGCTAGCTGGGCTCCATGGGTCTCTCTGCAGACCAGGCAGGGCTCCCTGGGAAGAGCTGGCTTGGCCCCAGCCCCACCGGATTCCTGAGACCCACTGGGCACATGTACTTTGTGGCTGCGGTACTGATGCTCTTAGGGGAGCGGCTCTGTGTGCCTGCAGCTTGTTACTTGGGAAGGGCTTAGAGGAAATTAGCCGAAATGCCACAGGCCTATTTTGAGCCGCTTCTTTGATGGAGTGGAAATAACATGGGATTTGGGCACAGCAGACCTGGCCTTGAAGCACAAAGCTGCCATTTCCTCATTGTTTGACCTTGAACCTCTCTGGAAACTTGTCTCTTCGTCTATCAAGGAGGACCGTGGATCACAGCAGTGGCCTGGCTGGCAGGGCTGCACTTTAATTGCAGTGACGTCAGCTAACACTCATTGGGCATCTGCAGTGTGGCACTGACCTAGGCATGGGGCACTGACCTAAGTAGAATCCCCAGCTGTCCTAGCAGAGGGACATCCTCACTGTTGCCATCTTACAGATGAGGAAACTGAGTCATGTAAGGGTTTGAGTGTCTGGCATAAGTTTGTCCTGTTAGTGAGTGTCAGAGCGAGGAGTCAAATCCAGAGCCCACCTTGAAAAACTGTCTTAGCCCAAGACAGAGCTTTCTGCCTAATGGTTTACACTAGGGCCTTTGACTTAACACTCAGATTTGCAAGCTCTATGGAGTAACTCCTAGGAGTTAGACATAGTCACATGCAGACAGCCACACTTAACTCTCCAATAATCTTCCAAATGCTCGTTAAGTGACTTCAGCTGTGGGCGAGTTAACAAAGTCTCAGCGAGGTCAGACACCAAGTCCCAAGGTCATCTATCCCGTAAGCAGAACAGCAGAGAGCGAACAGTTGGACTTGGCACTGCTTTGAGTAAAACTAGCAAGAAGCCCACACGTGAGTCATTCATTTATTCACTTAAAGAACTGATCACCTACTATGTGTCAGGTGTGTGCTGGGTCCTGGCTATGGTGGGCGAGATAGACTTGGTTGCTGCCCTCAGGAATCTGCAGACAAGCAGGAGGAAAAGACAGCTGACTTAGGAAGAGCCACACGGAGGTGGAGTGGATGAGATGTGGGGTGCTGTGGCCCCAGAGCAGGAGATCAAGCCAAGCTGGGGAGTGCGAGGCATCTTCCCTGAGGACGGGACATTTAAACAGCGGTGTGGGAACCCAGAGGAGGCAGCCAGGCCATAAGGGTGTGGGGAGGTGGGTGGGAGGGAGCTGTGAAGAGGACGGATGCTGCAGACTGGGAATGGCTCAAGTAAAGGTCACAAGCATGAGGAAAGATGATGGCTGTTTTGAAGGCAAGAAAACTATTCAATGTGGCTGATCCTAGGACAGTGACAGGAGATGTTTCAGCTTAGCACGTGACCATGGAGGGGGGAGAGGTACAGCATAAGAAACAGCCCGGAGTAGGCCCATGGGATGCAGAAAGGAAGACCCAAGCTTGGAGGTAGGGACGCCCAGGCAGGCAGCTGTGACTGGTCCCCAGGTCAGTGACAGTGGTGGCCTGGGTCAGTGGAGGGGCAGTGGGACAGAATGAAGCAGCCGTGAGCAGGGGCATTTGGGAGAAACTGACACCGACTGGTGTCCACACTGAGATGAGGAGCCCAGAGGAGGAGCAAGGTGGTGGTGGGGAGGAGGGAGAAGCTGAACTTGGCTCTGGTCATCTGCCAAACCTGGCCACACCCTCTGCCTGTTTGCTCTCTGCTCCCATCCTCTCCTCTCAGGAAGCTGGTTGGTTAATTAAGAATGTATATAATTCATCCAATTATATTCTGCTCCTATTAGAATTCGAGCCTCACAAAGGCAGGGAATTCAGTCTATTTTGTTCATTCCTTTTTTCCAGCCCTTGAGCAATGCCTGGCATATCATAGATGCTCAATAAAAATTAATTCTTCTATTGATACAAAAAACCAAATGCATGTTTTCTCTGTGTTGAGGTGCTAGAGAAACAGGTAAGGTGAAAATACCCAAACCAAGGAGATTGGCAAGTAGATAGCTAATCGAGGACACCAATCAGCCCAGGAGAGAGCTGTGAGTGACACATCTTGCTGTGCATGCCCACAGAACCCAGGGTTGTCCTCCTGGGGCACTGCTCCCCACATTTGGAATTGCTCTCTGATGGCAAAATTTGACTGGCACATAGTAGGTCTACAATATGTGTTTGATGAATGAATGAATGAACACAATGAAGACTTGTGCTGTGAAGGCTCAGTGCAAGAAACATTTAGCTTTGTCTTCGGGTGTCTCTGAAGACTAGTGTGGGGATAAGCCGACCTTCAAAAGCCAGGGGAAAAGGTCACACATGGCCAAGAGAAGGGCAGTCTCAAGCAGAGAGCTACAGTAAGTGGGTTTGCAGAGGCACGAAGTGGATGAGAACCTCGGGGATGTTGGTGGACTTGGGGCTGCGCTAGAAGGTGAGGCTCAATCCAGGCAGCTTGTGAGGCCACCGGGGGCCGCATCGGCTTCTCTGCCCCGGGGCCCCTTGGCCCTGCAGGCAGAAGCCGTGCCATGGGAAGGGAAGGGGTTGCAGAGTGAGCTGCACGTGGGTTGGAATCCCAGCTGCCAGCTCGGCTGCTTGCTAGCTGGTGACCTTAGGTAGTGATTTGACCTCTCTGAGCTCATCTTCCTAAATGTGGTCTGACGCCCAGTTGTCCCTTTGCTGGCGGTTCCTCTTGTCCCAGTGCTCTCTTCTGAGCTTCTAGTTTCGAGCGTGGCTTCAACAAGCCTTCCAGGAAGGCGCCGCTGCTCTCGGGGCTTACTGGCCACTCTGGGTGACACAGCAGTGCCTGTCTTCTTCACGGTGCTTCATGCAGCTGGTGTGCTCTTGGCCATTTAATGTCTGACATGTCTCATGCCACCTGGCCCCCCGACCCCCGTGTCAGACCCTAGCTCTGGGCCCTGCAAGAGCCAGGCCTTGCGCTTGCCTCGGCCAGCTGGGTGCTCTGTGAGTGCTTGTGGAGTGCTCGGATCTGGTGATGGCTGTTGGGATTACCTAGGGGGAGCCGGGCAGAGACATTTGGAGGTCAGGAGGAGTGAGTGGAGAGGGGCCCAGGGTGCGCACCGTGGGGAAGGGTGCTACTGGGCCGCAGGAATGTGGGGTGCATGCTGTGGAGTCCCCATGGTGGAGGCCCCAGGTTGGGCAAAAGGAGACCCTGGAAGGTGGCAGGTTTACTCCCTGCACCTGGTGCCTCAGGAGGCTGGAGCCCTCCGCCACCCTAGGGGGCTGGGGCCGGGGGGCCAGGTGGCACCGGGCCAGTCCAGCTTGCACCCTGCGCTGTGTGGATCTGAGGGAATCTCAGCTCTCAGCCTGACCACGCATGCATGCAGAGGGGCCCTGGGACCGAATCCCAGTGGAGAAGTTTCCTTCCGCCCAGGCAGTGGTGTCCGGACACCAACCTGCCACCCTTGGGCTGCTGTGGGATCCCCACCTCGGAACTGAGCTACGTTAGGGAGATTATGACAGAAAATGAGTAAAGTTACAGCGTGGAAACAAAATAAAATATAGAGGGCACCAAAAAGTACAGAGGAATAGCAAGGGTGCTGTTTCAATATATTTAAATGTTGGATTTTTTTTTAAATTTTCCTTTTGTGTATATGTTTGGGATACATAGTGATCAGTCCTCCTGGGGCATTGGTGCACATGCGTATCACATCCTAATCATTTGAAAAAGAGTGTTAGAGGGCGGGCAGGGTAGGAAGAAAAGACCACTCCCAGCAACTCCTAGGGGACAAGGATTCTAAGGCGGGTGGGGAAGGAGAGACACACACAATGTACCTGGCTCGGCTAGTTTGAAAGGCGACAGAGATGGGTTTCAAGTGGCCTAGTGGTGAGGCTCAGAGAGCACCCCACACTCTACCCTCTAACCTCTCCTTACCCCTTACCAGTGGCCTCACCTCCCATAGGTATTTATTTTATTTCTAGTGTAAGGGCAGAGGCTTGGTGCTACTATGGTAATCAGTACTCCTTACATGTGGTCTGGCACATAGTAGGTGTTCAATAAACAGGCAGACAGACCAGGAAAGCCTCTGGGTCAGTAGGGAGAGAGGTGGAGAGGAGAGAGGTGATGGGTGATACCTGGCTAAGGCATCCTGGAGGTGTGGCCCAGAGCGCTTACCCAGAAGGAATAGGCCACCAGGAGGTGCTAAGGGTCCTGAGAGGGGCAGGAAGGGCTTGGGCAGCCCCTGGGCCACCTGGATCCTGCAGAAGGGGCATGTTGGTTTTAGCAGATCAAGGGCGGTGGGGGTGATCGCCAGGGTGCAGGGCCAGACAACATGCAGCTGGGAAGCAGACCCCCAACCCTGGCATCTGGTCCCAGTCCTGCAAAGTCCTAGAAGGCCTCAGTCGAGCACCAACACCCCCACTCTGTCTGGAAAATGGGGGCAGCTCTGGCTGCCTCAAGGTACTGATAATTAAATAAAATAACACGGAGCGCCTCCTTCCTGGGCCTACTCCACGGTAAGCCCTAGATAAATATTAGCTCCACGTGCAGCTCCTACTGGCTATTGTGTGCTTTGAATACAACATGTAAGGAGAAAAGATGTGGTCTCTGCTCAGAAGCCACAGGCCCGGCGGAGGGAGCTCAGAATAATGTGGAAACGGGGTGAAGGTGCAGGCGGAGGGAGGCAATGCGGTGCGCCCTGCAGAGGGCAGATGACACCTCCTGGGGTCTGGGAAAGGCTGGAGGGGGGGGGCCTTTGTTGCAATCACAGTGGGTGCCTTGTGCCTTGGAGGCAGCTACAGGCAGTGCTGTTTCCCCCAGGGTGCTGGGAGGGAGAGTCTGGCTGGAAAGGGAAGTGGCCCTTAAATCCAGCCCAGGCCTTCTGAGTGCCGAGCTCTGGATGATGGAAAAGAAGATGAACGAAACCAACTTTGTTGCTGTAATTCCACACTTGGGAGGCTGAGGCAGGATCATCGAAAGTTTGAGGCCAGTTTGGGTCACACAGTGATTTCAAGGCCAGGCTAAACTACTGACTGAGACCCTGTCTGGAACTAAACAAAATCAAATAAAACAAAACAACACAAACACCCAAAGCAAGACCAACCAACCAAACTGAGTCTGTGACTGGCAGAAACCAATGACTGAATACAGGACGTCTGAGGGATACTGGGGGAGAGCATAGCAGGGAAGGCTTCCTGGAGGAAGCGACGCCTTTCCAATTGAATAGCAAACTCCTAGTCTGAGTCCTACCTGTACAAACTCGGGGACATGGAGCCATTGGTGGTTCCTGTCAATCTCTCCCTAGCGAAGGAGATGTCAACCTCAGGTTGAGACAGAGACCCAAAGGCCAGCCTGTGGGAGGACCAACAGGAAAGCCTTATGCATAGGCGGTATGGACCAAGGCCTCAACTCTTCCTCCCAAGCTCTTAGAGTTTGGGCCTGGTTACTCCACCTCTCTGAGTCTCTATTTGCCCCTCTGTCCAGTGGGTGCAAGGCTGGCAGCCAGGGAAGTTTGCATTTTGAGTGGTTTGTTCCCGGGTTCCACCCACCAGTGCACAGGGCTGACCTGGCTCCCTGCAAAGTGGTCAAATCCACTCAGGGTTCTGAGCACCTGTGCTAGGAGACCCAGGACTGGATCCCGTGCGGCCAGGTGTGTAAGGAGCAAGTGGGGAGAGTGGGCAAGGCCCCGGTGTCCTGACCCCGTCTGGGGGTCACAGGGATCGAGTTCCTCTTTCCCTGCAACAACTTCCTCTTCTGCTACTCAGCAGGGCCCAAACCCCCCAGGGTCAAGCTGGGGGCCCTTGCGCATGTGTGGCATCTGCTAACCCAGCCCAGAAGCTCCGTATGTACCAGCATGGTGACCCCTGGAAGGGCCTGCTGGGAATTCAGAGCTAAGAGCCACCCAGAGGGACCCAGGGACTTTCACAGGCCTGCAAGGGCAGACCCCTGTCCCAGACCAGCCCTGGCCAGACATGGGCCCGAGACGGCCTCCCTGACTTCTGAACTCTCCCCACCACGTGCTATAAGTGCTCCATCTTCCCTGAGGAGTCCTGAGTCTTGGGTCCCTGGGCCCCTGGGTCCCTGTCTCCTGGCTCATCACTGTCATTGGCATCTTGCACACAGCTGCCCCAGAACAGGCCTTCAACACTACCTCCTGGAAACAGCATGAAGTAGGGAGGAGAAAAGTGGAAAAACTGACTCTAGCTGCATACTCTATTTGTCCATGGGAGAGTCCCATTGACCATCCAGGTTCCATGCCAGGGACGATTCTCTCCGTGTGAGTTCACTTCATCTTCACAGCAAGCCTCAAGGGAAGTTCTGCCACGGTGCTTGTTCTGCGGGTGGAAAATTCCAAGCTCGGAGGGGTTAAGCAATTTGCCCAAGGTCACATAGTTAAGTACCCTATGCCATAGAGTAGAATTCCAGCCCTGAGGCTGTTGTCCTAAAGTGCTTCAGACTCCAGAACAGATCACACACTAGGTATGGACACTTCCTTCTTTCATGCTGCAAAAAACTGAAGCTTGGGGGTAGTAACCACACCAAGCCAAATGACCAGTACAGGTCAGAACCACAGTCCGCACGCAGCTCTGCCTGGCTGCAAAGTCCTGGCCCATTCACAATGCAATCAGGGTTCTAGAATGCGCAGGGGCAGTGTGGGTCATTACTCCTCCTCTCCCACTTCACTCAGAGTGACCAGCAGGTACAGATGGAGCTTGGCCTTCTTCCTGGCACCTAGCCGGGCTACAGGGCTGCCTTAAAGACTGGACCTGCTGTGGAAGGGGCTTATTCACTGGGAGGCCAAAGTGAGCCAGGTACTGCGAAGACATGGTGTCCCAAGATGGTGCTAGGGCCCCCATGACCTTATGGAAGCCGATTCCTGTCTTAGCGTCTTCATCCGATGCACTGGGGACAGTAAGGACTAGCCCTCGGTGCCACGTGCGTGCTTTCTACCCAGTGCTGGAGTGGAGGGTGTAACAGAGAGCTGCAGGGAAGCGGGCAACCATAGCCTTTCCCTGCCTTGAACCTCACCCCTCATCTCCCTGACGCCCCCAAAGCCCTCCACACTGAAGCAAGTGCAGCTGCGCCCCTTCTTCCCTCACAAGACGACCCCTTCTATTCTAGCCGCTTCTCTCTTTGTCTCTTGGGCTGACCCCCTAGCGGCTCATCGCAGAAGGGCACAAGGAAGCTGACGTCCGCCTGGCAGTCCCTTCTCCCACCGACTTCCCTTCTCTTTTGCTCGTCCTCTTCTTCCTGATCTGCACATGGCTCCCCATCCCTTCCTGTCCACAGGAATCACCCGTGTGTTTCTACCTATTCGGAAAAACAAGAGAGACTCGGAAGGCGCGTTCACAGACCGCCCGTGCACGGGCACACTCCCGCAGAGGGCTGGGTGGTCCTGCTGCACGTGCGGTTTTACGAGCTGCCTTTCTGCACCCTGCTGCACTCACTCAAAATGATACTTGCGGGAACCCCTCCAAGTCAGTCACAGTCACCCTAACTGTCTTTCCATGCGGCGTCATATTTTGCAGTGAAGAAGTACTATAATTTCTTCACCCAGTCCCCTACTGACAGGCATTCACTTTATTTCCTGTTTTTTACCTTCTGCTATAAACAGTGCTGCAATAAACGTCCTTATACTAGAGCTTTTATTTCGATGGAATAGATTCCCAGGAGCAGGACTGATCGATTGAAGGGTATATGTATTTATTTTATTTTATTTTAGTGGATCTTGCCAGACTGCTTTCCAAAAATGCCACAA